>JAHWXV010499812.1:0-16321 GCA_024586415.1 Phrixothrix hirtus | reverse complement strand
TTTTGAGTTGTCAATTTTATTGAAAAGGAAAACAAATAGTTTTCGAAACGTTTAATTTTTATTAAAGTTACACAGTTTTAACCCAAATATTGTTTTAATTATGAAACATATGTTTGCTTCTAAAATATTAATTCCAGAAGATAAAGTTAAAAGGATTTTATGCTATATTACGTGATATATTTTAAAACAATACTTCTCAATCGCGGCCCACGAATTTACAGTAAGCGAAAAATTTAAAAATAATTTTTACGGAATAATATTGTTACTGGTCCGCGTAAAAACATTCAGTTATTCTGTTTTAGAATATCTCCATTGAACGCATTACAAATTTTAAAAGAACATAAATTGTATTAATTTCATATCTGACATTTAAGCTAAAATAATTTAGAATCTTGTGTTTTAACAAATAATTTTGGTAGCAATCAATATGTTTAAAAATTAAATCTTAAAGTGTAGCAACCGACTTAAAATTGTTTTATTATTCCACAGAAAGTAAACAAGGCCAAAGAACTTTTATAGGTTAAATTACCACACGCACGTCAAACAAATATTAGTAGTATTTTAAGCAGCATAAAATTTCAGTACATGTTTACCACCGTTCTGTTTATAATTCTGTTTATTTAGTAGATAGAATTGTATTTAGGGCAAATTATATCATCTAAATCTTCAAAATTTAAAAATCACATAAGGTATCCACGGCTTTGGTGATGCCGGCTATTTCTGTGCATGCTGTATACTGTGAAATTGTATGTTGAATTGTTACCCTAAAAAGCGATACATTTATATAGTATGTTGATGGTTATAAAAATAATAAACAAACAAATAGAATTGCCTTGCGGTATAAACTATGGTTTGGAAATTTTACATGTAAAAAGTAATGCAAATGCAATTATTTTAGAAACTATTTTACAAATAAAATAAAACGTGAAAAGCTATATTGCGTAAAAGGTCTACATCATAGTTATGCATCATATAAATAAAGATTCTATTTGCTAGTCAAATTAGTGTTAGGCTAAGTATACGCTCAGCTGCTTTAATTATACAGTTTTTAGTTGCGACTGCAAAGGTTGCACACCCGGCTGTTCATACCGAACGCACAGCTTTGGCTGCATTTATAATACGCAGTACGCCAGTCACATTGTTAAATATGATTTGTATAATACAAAATGAACAGAGAAAAATCTAGTGTAGGACAACACACGACTTTCTCTTACGTACATAGATATACAGATATGCAAATGTCCACAAATAATTAAAACATTATTTACGTTTATTTTGGGAACAATAATTCTAACGGTCACCTATCCAAGTTAATGGACACGCAAAACCCTGCTTAACTCCAGAGGTTTTCTCTGATAACCCACTACATCGCATTTTTTCAGGAAAACCGCTAAGTTCATGTAAAAGCATATCAACGGTATAAGAACCTTATAAAGTTTTAAAAAAATTGTTAAAGACGTTTTCAAGAAAATCGTGAAAACTTAAAATTCTCAAGAATAAAGTAGCACTTCCGGTGATTAGATTTTAACTAAATACTTGCCATCTCATGCACAGAATATAAAAACTTAAATATGGTTTTTCATTTTCATATCATGATTTGTTTTTGGAATATGTCGTTGACAACTAATACTCGAGGTACTTCCGGTTACTCGTGTTTCAAAAATTTATTAGAGAAACTCCGTGGTTAATATGAAACTAAATTAGGTAGCTCTAAGAAATATATTGAATTTAATACAAATCGTTACAGCCGATTTCAAGAAACTCGTGTAAACAGAGAATTTGGAAAATATCTAAAAATGACAGAAATAAGTGAACCTTCCGGTAATTAGACTCAGGTCAAATTCTTGATTTTTTATAGAAAGGCAGTTATGACCACAAATATAAATTTTCATTCAACTAGGACTTTTAGTTTCATAGTTATTTTATTTAAAGTTAACGGTGAAGAATCTTCCGGTTACTCAATTTACGGAAATGTTTCTGAGAAATAACCTAAACTATATAAAAGGTCATTAAATAGCTAAGAAATGCAATAAGTTTAAAAACATCGTTAAATCCCATTTCGAGAAAATCGCGAAAAATGAAAAATTCGGAAAATACCTAAAATAACAAAAATAAAGTTGTACTTACGGTTATTGGATTTTAACCAAATTCTTAATTTAGTATACAAAGATACATTGAACTTCAAATACAAATTTTCATTTATCTAGGACTTTCAGTTACATAGTTATTTTATTCACAGTTAATGGTAAGAGTACTTCCAGTTACCCGTTTTATAACCGTTTTTCTGAGAAACAGCCTTAATTACATGATGAAAGGGCATTGAATGTTTAAGAAATACAATAAATTTGCAAAAAATCGTTAGAGCCGATTTCGAGAAAATCGCGAAAAACCAAAAAATGACAAAAGTAAAGTGGCACTTCCGATTATTAGATTTTAGTAAAATTGTTGCAGTCGCGTACAATTCTGGATACAAACTCAAATATAAAATTTGCTTTATCTACGACTTTTCGTTTTCGAGATATTTTGTTCACACACACACACAAACACACACGCACGCTCGCACGTACACACGGATGCAGGCAAGCACGAACGCACGCAAGCACGCACGCACGCACATAGGCATATACGCACGCGCGCGCACACACAGACCAATTTTTATAAACATGATTTTCGAACTCAGGGGAACCGAAAACGCGATATCAAAAATTTTGGACTAAAACTACTTTATACTATATTTCATATAGGTAAGAGAAAGTAAAAATTGTCTTTTTGCCATTTTAATAACCTCGAAGCATCATTTGAGTCAACTAGCAGTCCGGAATCTCCTGTCATCTAAAAATTGCCCTGGTGTCAGAAATTGTCATAAGTTGGACCTCGTGCCGAATATTGCGTTGACTGCGTGTTGCAAGTCAGGCGTCCAATATAAATTGGTGTCAGCAATCGCTAGTATTCGCCGCAATTAAAAGTTGCACCCTATCCCATACAGCGAAGTGCGCATCAACGCTTTACTAACCGGATCCAATATCCTGAAATGGACTTCATCATCCTTTGCAAGTGAAGTGAAAACACGGGTGCAATTGCTCCCAGCTAGTAACGTTCTCTACCCGTAAGTACCTTAAGTCTTACAACATTTTCCAAAATTATCAACCTTTACCCAGACTTAACCTCTTTCGGGACAATATGAACCTTAACCAAGACCATTTGAACTCGCAATCAAGCGAAACTGCTTCGCTGAAGTAACATTTAGAATTAAAAACTTTTGCATCCAACACTTCAAATTTATGAAACCCTATAACGGTAACCGTAACGAACTCACAACTTTTACACAAAATTACAATAGTGCCTTTACATTGACACAACCCTATCAAAATCCTCAATTATTCTTATTCGTTGTCTTCTAACTATCAGACAACGTGGCCAACAAAATAAATTTGAACGATATCGCGTCATGGATGGAACTTAAAGATAAACTAAAAACTTATTTTGATCATGTTAAAGATTTTACCCAACTACATGAAGAGCTGGAAATAATCAAACACAACCAAAGCAAAACTACAACAAGCTTCTTCAAAAGATTGGAGAATCTAAAAATTGAATATATCTTAGCTAAAACCAATCAATGCGAAAACCCAAACGGCCTCAAGAAAGTCATCTACAGAACCTCACTAAGACGTTCTATTTTGCATTGCCGCCCAGAAATCTCTCAAATGTTAAGGGCATGGAATATCCAAACATTGAACGAAGCCTTCTCTATCACACCTCAAGAAGAGAAAATCTTAAACTATACTAAACCAAAAAGAATTGCAAATAACTCGTTGTATTACCCCTCTTGCGAAAAGGAAAATCACTCGACACAAAATTGTACAAGGAAATTTTAAAACAAAGGCTATGAAATCAGCGAATGTCGGAAAAAGAAGTTTAAGGAACAAAAATGACAAATCTTAACCCGTCCCACAGCTCACAAATTAACAATTCAAGCTCTGATAGAACCACAGAAGAGGAAACCTTCCCAGAATTCCAACACAGAATAGCTAATGTAAACGCTGGTTCCTCCCATAAAATAGTTGTGCTAAATTCTTCAAACGTTGAACGCGAACTGAATTTTTTAATTGATATCGACACTTCAATTTCTTTCATTAAACACACCGCGTTGGTTCCTTGGCTCAGAAAAAAAAAGATAGTTAAATTTATAGGTATCTAGCCAGACTCACCGAAAAGCACCTTAGGGATCTATGGAACTGGAAATGTATAATGATTAAGTAAAAATCGCTCAACAAACTCATGTAATAAAGGTAACCAAAATTTCCACACCCTATGATGGTATACTAGAAAACAACTTCTTCCTAGGTCAAAACTCAGAAATTGACTATAAAAAGGATTATATTGAAATCCAAAATCAGGCAATCGCGTTCATAAACCAAACAAGATCTATTCAATTGCTTCCCCGAAGTAAGTCAGTCATTACGATTAGAACGACCAATGACCTAAAGGAAGACGTTATCAAAACTCACGAACCATATTCCAACGCTCTAATACCTAACGCAGACGTAAATGTAGACGAAAACAACATACCAAAATGACCAATTATAAACTTTGGCTATTCTGAAATGGTGATAGAACAACCAAAGGTAAGCTTTTAATAATTCGTAACAAATAGCATAAATCAATTTCATACGTGGGAGATTAAAATTATTAGAGTATGATTATGAAATGCTCTATAAACCAGGAAAAACACCGATGCACTCAGCAGGGCGGTTCAATATATCGCCTCCAATGAAAATGAAGAAAATCTCGCATTCCCTAAATTCAAATTCTTCCACCCGAAAAATTTAAACATTATCGTCCGCCCTGCCGATTGACAAAACGCCAATAAATAAAGTTGGAAACATAGTAATTCCAACAGCATGCGATGCCCTAGAATCATATCTTCACATCGATTGCGTTAAGGAACACCTACCGAGCACTATCTTAACTATCCCCAATATTCCAGTAGTAAGAACGTTGAAACTAAACAATATATTTGGTGTATATTAAACAGAACACGATAGATTCAACCGCATATGAAGAACTTTTGAATACACTCAAAAACCTTAAAATTTTGTTAAAACATAACAAAACCGAATCTTTCACTATTGTCGAACTGACACGTCAAAATACCAAAATCAGGGACACGCCATTTCAAAGTCTTTTATACTATCTATTTCCTGAAATTAATTATAAAATTTTAAGCAACAAAAAGAAATTCATTGATAATTGCGAAGAAGTAGAAGAAATATTGAAGTTTAATCCGGACCACCCTCTAGCAGGAAGTCAAGTCCTACAACGCACCTAAGAACTTATACGAAGATTCTAATACCAGGATAAAATGAGAAAGACAATAGGAATGAAAATTGTAGGACCTCTTCCAGAAACAGAGGAAAACAATAGATTCGTGATCACGCTACAAAATGATCTGACAAATTTCATTCAAGCATTCGCGCTACCAAAACACAATACAAGAATCGTAGCCGCTCATTTTCCTCAATTTTGCACTAGGTCGGGTTCCCGCAATCCATACTATCCGATCAAAGTAAAGAGAATTCACTTAAGTCACATTTAAGGAGCTAAACAAGGTATAATCTCCGTAAAACACATTCTAGCTAGCCCTTCCATCCGGAAACGAATAGGTCACTAGAACGAACGCATCTAACTTTCAAGGACTACTTCAAATGCTATTTATCGTATAGGGACGAACGCCCAAAATTTCCAACTTCATCAATAATCTTCGGCGAAAGTCAAACTATTCAGAGTTAGCAAACGAAATCGCATCAAAATTGTAAAAGAAGAACAGCTAAAAGCGAAAAATAAATCAAAGGAACAAACAGTATGACAAATCTCACCACACTCAATATCAGTTTAAGATATTAAGATATTATTCCAAAACTTTATAAAATTGCCCAAATACACAAGAACAACGCTGTGTCCATAAAACTAACACAAAATAAAATACGAAAATATCACTTCAATTTACTAATACCGTACGTACGTTCCACGGACTCTCAGAAACGCGAAGGAAAAGTATGAAAGCCGTGGATTGTCTGATGTTCCTCCTACCTCTGATTAATTGCTGCAAGATTGCACCTACAACTTGCTCCAGCGGCCTCCTCTATAACCCCGTGGGGAAGACACACGTGGTTTAGCTTGATCAATGACCTGAATCTAACTGAAATTGAAATCCATCTTCAAAAGGACAACAACTTGCACTTCCACTGGACTCTCTAGAACCCAAATGTACTGCAATGAACAATTGCGTAACTCCAAAATTCAGAATAAACCAAAACTTATAGATGGCGTACGGGATGCTATCAAGTCACTTTTTTGCGCTCCAAACGCTGAAGACGCAATCTTTTACACCGATCCCTGTCAATCTTTAATTGCGGATCAGAGGCGAACGTATATCCTAATGCAAAAGGAAATAGGAATTATATCCCCCGCTATTATAACTTTTAACCATCCCATTTCACGTATCAATTTGAACACAAAGACCATAAGTGATAACTTCGGAAAATTTGACTAATTTATTCGACAAATCCTAGCCGTGGGAACATAAATGGCTTTCGAACTTGACATTACGGAACACCTTCTGAGACTCTCCGAAGTAACGGACGAATTTAGTTCAATCATCAAGAATTACCTGAATAGGTCGCACTAATATGCCATGGGATTATAAATTTTCAAATCATACCCCCTTCCGACTTAGTCAAGGAACTAATAAAAATTTCGACCAAATATAATCTACCCATGCAACCTACATACGAAAGCGCTTACCACTTCTACAAACTTATCAAAGTCTTTTCTTACATTCAAAAGAATCTTGTGATAATCGCGTTTGACATACCTATTGTCAATTCATTACTATATGATCTTTACAAAATATTCCCATTGCCAACCTCACATGCTGTTAACCCAAACCTGTATTCCTACATGGTTCTCGAGAAACTCTATATCCTCCGTCCTGTCGCAAGAACAGCCTAATCGATGCTACCATCTCGATGTATTTGCGAAGAAATTTCCACTTCCACGACGGCCGACGAACCAAAATCCGAAGTGCAACTATTCTCAAAGGTACTTACGACGTTTCCTAACACTTGCAAAGTTTAAACGGTCTACGTTGAAACCGAAATATGGCACAAGACATTAATAAACCAATTATTATACCTCCTGAGCAAACCCACGTCGATAAACATATTATGCAAGGACCATCCATCCACTACAAAAGAAATATTAAGTAAAATAAGATTCCTCAAATTGGATACAAATTGCAAGGCATACTCCGAATGAGTTATCCTAACATCAGAATTCGCTATGGGTACTGTAACCATCCCAGAAATTGCTACATTCATCGAAAAGAAAACCTGTCAGCATGGAACTTCGACTTGAAACCAATCAAAGTAACAGAATTGAAGTCGACAAACTTAAAATTGCAATTCACAAATTAGCCCGTCAATGAGATATTGCAATAACAACTAGACAAACTGTCAGGATTTGTGTCTTCAGTTTGAAGGATCAGAACAGCTACATTCCTTTTGAAAGAAAAAGTGGCTTTTTGTCATGGAAACGAGAGTTGGGTTTTTCTTAAAGAAATTGAATATTTAGATTTTGATGGATCGAATTTGTCGTTTGGATAGTCAAGTCGTTTGGAGTTTTTGGTGATATTTAGAGACTCGGACGATATTGGCGATATTTTTAAGTTCGAATGAACAACGTGAAGTAATTTGTTGTTGTGAAACGAACAAAGTTCGTCTATGCAGGACCGAATAGTAAAGCTTGTTTTGGTAACCGATTTAAGTGTGGAAAATGGAATCGCGCGGCATGCGTGTGTATTTTAGCCCACAATTAACTAACAATTGGTATTGAAGACCCCCTTTGTAGACTTGTCGGTAGTCATTTGATCTCCCCAGGCGTGGTCTGGGATTTAGAGAGCGTACTCTCCAATAGCATTCACAATCACCCCTTCAGCGTGATGTGTTAACAGGTATTGTTAAAGTGTAGGAAACGAGATAATTGTCTCTTAGATTATTGCAAGGCGTGTGTTGAAGCCTGCAGCATTTACGGACCCTCCCAATGCTGCATGCCCCTTCTTGGTGGGAAATAGTTGCTTCCCACAAAACACTTAGTTTTCAGTATTAACAACCGTGGGTTATTGTAAGAAATATTTATGTACAGTAGGTATTTACCAGTATTACCGGTATTACCAGTATTTAGTCAAAGAAGGATGGTGGTACCGACGCCATAATGCCCATGTGTTTGACCCTTTGGGCCGTTCAATTTTGACTCAGTTTAATTGGTGACATCTGTGTATCCTAATTTGGTTTATGTACTATTTTAATTTATTATTTATTATACGGGAATAATGCATTGAATAATCCCGTAATAGTTGTGATATCCTATATTATCTTAATTTGAGTTGATTGTACGGCTAACTGCCCCTCATTTAATTGTTTTATTTTTACTAGGTCTAGCTTTAAGACCTTTAACTGTAAAGCTTATAGACTTGCGGGTTGGTTCAAGCCGAACCTGCGTCACATCAGAGGGCGTAGAATAGGGCGTGTTCCTACAAGTGGAGTACCCATTACATTACGGTTAAATAAACGCGAGCGACCAGTTATGTCTCGCTGGTCGTTACCTTTCGGGCATACTCCTTACCGCGGGGAGCGGCAGTGGCGCAATAACCTATTTGTGCACCGTAAATCTCTTCGATGGAAGAGGGAACCGTTAACAGCGATTCCTGTCGGTAATTTTGGACTCTCGCCTTCGCACCGTAGTAGCTTAGTCAGCGCTCGCTGTTAACGTCTGTTCCGTTATTCGCAATGTGGTCCGAGCTAGTGACAAATTGGACCGTGACAAAACCCTTTACGATAGAACATTCACACTAATACAACACGTCTTTTAGAGTGATCATCGGACTATTAATCGCAGTAATACTATACAACGTACCCAAATGAATGTGGTTAAATGCGATGCTATACCGTTATTTATATTATACAAAAAGCCCATTTTTAACCAATCGCATAATCAAAAGGGGCCAATCAAGGGGGACAAGGGAATTTCCGCATCCCTAAATATCAGTCACCAAATAAACAAACAAACAATTTCTTCTTTGTCTGTGCTATTGATATGGTATTGGTAATTATTGTTGACCTGTTTTTGCTAAATTCAATTACCTATGACGTAGACCTTTTCGTTCCTGATTTTAACTGTAGTGTTATATAGATATGGTATAATCGTGCGTTTTTATTTCAATCAAGTTAGTGTGGTTGAATCGGAAACATTAACACGGTATCCTCAAGTTAACCACCGATTTTATAAATACAGTATGGTAGACATGCGATGGATTAATTTTGTTTTATTCATATTGAAAACGTTTTATACACTGTTTATCATAATCCAAATCTTAATTTAATTTTCCACCAGCCAACAACCACCTCATCTATATGGTAGAATTTTCAACAACCGGTAGATAAATATGTTAATAACATTTTGGTATATCCACCTTAAAACTAATAAATCTACAATAACAAAATGGTAGCTCCAACGCACATCAACCACAACCAATATATGTAAATGAAAATGTACGGTCACCTGTTTTATGTTGTTTTGTGCTTTTCAGAATCGTTGCAAAATTCTGAAATTGAAATTCTTTATTCTATCTAGATCTGTAAATATGATTTATTTGCTTTTAATAGCCTTATTGCCCTTGCAAAATAAAAAAAATTGTAAGATGTTTTATTATGCTAAATTTTATCTAGGATGACAAGACATATAATATCCAATGAATATCCAATGAAAAGAAAAGAGAAAACGTACCCACTTAAAAATTGGAAATAGAAACGCGATTTTTCTAACTTATTTTGTTTCAAAATCCCCTGACTAACTAAGAAAAGGTACAAAATTCCCCTGACTTCTCTGGAATTTCATGTTTTCAAGAGAGTGGTAGGTTGACTTTTGTAATTTGTTATGGATAGTAGACTACTTAAAGGCAACTATTATTTATTTTTAGTTGCAAAGTTTACCTACATTTTTTTTGCCAAAAAGTAAAGTAAATCTATTTTTAAATTAATCTATAATTATTTGACTGTAAATAAAATGTAAAAATGTATTCAGGGGGTATGCTGACTCTGTTTTAATATGTAACTTTAACCGGATATCGGAAAACATTTTCCATTAAAAAATTATTCAGTTTAATCTACACGAAGTGAACACTGACTAACCTGCAGATGTAACATTGCACAATTTGTATTACAAAGGCCAATATGAAATTGTAATATTGTAAAAAATTTATGGGAATGCGGCTCTGTAATGGTGATGGCCTCTCACCATTTACGCAACCTTCCTCTATAAACCTTCCGGTAAGCCAATGATTTCAGATGGCATATAGAATGGAGTGTATCAGAAAACAGCGGATATGCAATGCTACCTGTAGGCATTACACTATAACTACAAAAAATGAAATAACCTTTAAAATCCGTAACAGTAAAGTTGCTTGAATTCACAGGTATCCTGACATGATGATTTACTTTTCTGCTAAGAGGATTATAAATAGCCACAACAAACCTTTGTGACTGCGAAGGTTTACAATGACTAATATTTGCTAGGAGACATGGTCTAAAGTCTAAATTTACAAATTCGTCTTTTTTTATCATTGCTAGCCTGAAAATAATGAAGTAGTTTCAGTATCATTATACTATAATAGAAACGAAGTTTTACCGAATAAATGTATTTAAATTTTTGAACGTTGTTCGAAAGGCCTTCATTACGATTTTAGCGTAGTCATCGGCTACGGCTTGTTTTTCTGTACCAGTAATAGCATCATGATGCTGCATAATTCCCATAGCCATTTTAAGTTCATTTAAATCTTTTTCAAAAACATTAGCTCTAACTCCAGTTAATATTGTTAATTGTTTTGCAATCTTAAAATATTTTACCATAGCGTAAAGAAAATATGTAAAGCATCATGCATACCTGAAGAATATTATTTCCTTGTCGTTCGAATCGCTTATGAGTGGGCCTGGAAGTATAGTAGCCTGACCAATATGTGTGAGGATCAGAAGCATAAGGTATAAAATCATCAGTTTTAATTTTGTAGGTAATATTATGTGAGAGTGATTCATCATTAACAGCTTTTATGTAACAACCAGGCGTGGAATAAAATAATTTAATTTTTCTGCCTTTATCGTCCATTTCTTCAGTACTTTTATAAGCACTACAATTAATAGAGCATTTAAATATAATAAAATTGAATCTGTTATAGATCATACTTAATTAGGATATCTAAATTTTTAAAAGAATAGTGGGCATCTTGATAAGTAAAATCATTACCCATAGTTATCATTATGTTACTACTACTGTAATAATTTGTTTGCCTGTTAACGAACTCCGTAAATTTGGCAATCTAATAAAAAAGCGTATATAATAAGATTGTTCCTTAAAGTTCTGCGGGTACAAACTCTGCGTTTCAAATTATATTCAGCACTATATTCATCTGGAATTAATGGGTGGTCTCTACTAAGCAGATCAAAATAGAAATCTCTTGGTGGGCTGTAGTGATTGAATAGAATGTGAGTAAAGAGGACAGGATCATTTTCTAAAATTTAAAATTTTAAGCATTTATTGGCAAAACATATTATTACAAATGTACCTAGATTAACACTACCTCTCCACAACAATTCACCAGTTTTGCTAGACAGTCTTGCATGTTTATCTCTCCAATCTAAACGGGCAAAGAATAGCGCATCAAAACCCATTTGTATAAAAAGTGATGCCATTTCTCTAGTATGACCAAATGGGTCAATCTGCCAGGCTATCTTAGGTTTACTGCATTCTCCTAAAATTTCTTCTAAATATTGTATTCCAAAAGTAAATTGATCAATGACTGATTGATAATGAACTGCAGCTTCATCATTCATACTCCATGCACCGCCCACAATTTCAAGTTGTCCATTTTGTATTAGTTTAAGAATTTCTTTTCGGCGTTTAGAGCCCTGTTCTTGCCACCACATATGAAGAAATGCAGTTTCAACTTGTATAAATCTAAAATCAATTAATTATTGGAAATATTGTTACTTTAGATTCATACCGTCTTTCGGGATTTTTTAGAAGGGCACGTACAACTGAATCTATAATGTGTTGAACACCAGCGAATTGAATATATTTTTTGCCTTAAAATAATTTGTTAAAAATGCTAATAAAGACGCTGTCCTGTACTTACTTCCATAATAGTACTGATCCACGGTTTTTAGCCATCCCACGTCATCGTGGGAATGGGCAATAATATGTACATTAAGATTTTTGGGATCAAGTTGTGGACAAGACTGAAAGTATATAATATACCAAATTTATTATTTATAATTTATACTTACATTATAACCACAACTAGCGGTATCTGAATTGTATGTTGCTATAGCACATATTTTCAGGAGAAGACAAGGTATTATAAATAATTGCATATTATTTGAAAAATGTAAATTTACTTTACTAATTCAAAATGCGACGTTTACTGTTTCCTTGGAGAGGAGTAAACAAACTATTTGTTTTCCTAAAATTTCTGGAGCTACTGATTTTACACACATCATCGTCATAGGTGGACGCTCAAATGTAAGTATTTAACTTGATGACCAAGTAAATTATTTTAATTTTATTTAAATTTTACAAATGCTGAAAATGCATACCTTCAGCTACGCCATCTCATTGAATTGCAATTTTAGTAATTGATAGCTTTGGAAATACCAACTGAGACTAAGACCATGGAGGGTTCTCCATGACTAAGACATACGTTTAAGCCAATCACACTATATGAAAACGTTGTGCTTGTCAACAATTAATTAGCATTTGATTGATTCTTACATCGACAAATGAGAATTGAACATATTTCAAAGAACTCGGATAAGAAATAAATGTACTTGTCACATTGTCTACAAACCCCCCCGCCCATATACCAGGTTTTCACTTAGAACTCCGAGGGCCGATTCTATAAAAACGGGTAGAGATATTTGATTTTTGTAAAAAGTGGTTCATAGACGGGTCCAATTGGCATTTTTTCAAAGTAATTAAAATCTATGCCTATAGCGTACCGAGCGTCGCGACGCCTCGAAAAATCAAATCGATTGCTGAGACTTAGAAATTACAACCGTTTAAAAGTACATTCAATTTAAACACGTTTTTGTCACTTACTCCAATTCGATTGCTTTACTCGTTTTTGTGTAATATTCTTGTAAATAATTTTCACCAGCCACACTGTTCAGGCATTTAATTGATATAACAATAATACTAACACAATGCAGCCTAAAAATACCTACTAAAAGAAATAGTAAAATGTATTTTTTAAAGTGTTTGCTCATAATTCCCTCGCTGGAATCGAACACAACTATCAAAATTTTGCAGAAATCTGGTATGGGTTGCATCAAAGAGCATTCTTCTTGGAATAGCAGCACGTACCGCGATAATTTTATCTATAACGTTGGTCATATCTTCAATTCATTCCACGTAAAACATGCCCAAAGTAATCTAAGGGTGTGATAACCGATGACCTAAAGAATTACCTTATCGATTCATTTGTGCTACACCATCGGTTTGGTTATATTCCATCCAAGAAAGTGGAAACAATCTGGGCATTATGAGCAGAAGCCCCATCGTGTTGCAGCCAAAGGTTTTCTCAATTTTCAAAGGGCACTTCTACTAAGAGTTTCGGAAATTCAGACTGAAGAAAATCTAAATAACGTCCTACATTCAACGTACCTTCATAATAAGGTATTCGTTTATTACAGCACCAAACGTTAATTCCGAAAACAAATTGGTTACTTCTTTCAGTTACCCAACGAGGATTATTTTGGGACTAATACCGATAATTGTGTCCGTTTATGATTCCGGCTATCGCCTCCTCATAAAATTTGAGATAAAATGTTAGAATCTTGTTTGTACAAGTCGCAAAATCTTGCTAAAAGTCCATTCTCCTTGCGGGATCGCCGGGTTCAAGTTTTTGAACTAGTTTAATTTTATAAGGATGAAAAGAGTTCTTATGCAGGATTCTCTATTATGAACTGATGATTATACCAATATTTTCCTTTATTTCGTTAATGAAATTTTGGGATTATCATAAACTTCTCGTACTACGCTCGCTGTTCTTTCATCATTCTTCGCCATTTTTCTCCAGTTCCTTTTTCGGTTTACGCAAAACTCATAATTTATGAAGTTCTTGCACAAACTTGGAAAGAGGTTGTCGTCGCGAATTCTTCTATCTAGATAACGCTGTGCATAAACCGCTTGGGCTTCTCTTGCATTTAATTGACATTCGCCATAAACCAGTAACATGTCTACTTTTTCTTGACAGCTGTATTCAGCTATTTTTACTTTCTCTTACTTATATGAAATATAGTAAAGAGAAAGTCATGTTTTCGGTCAAAATTTTCGATGTCCAGTTTTTAGCGGGAATACACGTTTTCAGGTCCCCTGTGTGTGTGTGTGTGCGTGTGTGTGTGTGTGTGTGTGTGTGTGTGTGTGTGTGTGCGTGCGTGCGTCCGTGCGCGTGAATGCGTGCGTGCGTGCGTGCATGAAGGCGCGCGTGCGTGCGTGTGCGCGCGCGTGCGCGATTGCGTGCATGCGTGCGTGCGTGCGTACATGCGTACGTGCGTGTGTGCGTGCGTGCGTTCTCTGAGAAAGATCTCTAGAGTTAAGCAAGTTTTTGTCTGGCCAGTAACTTGGATGAGTGACGGTTCCAATTATCGTCACCAAAATAAAAATGAATTAATATTTTAATGATTTATGTTCATTATTTACAGACTTAATTAATTTTTATTTAAATTTATAAATTATCTTTGTTTTAAATGAGCTCAAAATTTAATTATAAAACTCTTAGTACATGTATAAAGGAAATTATAAATGGATGAATTATTTATACTCTGAATTATACAGATGTTTGATTAACCTTTCCAATAAATTAGCCTGATCAGTATAGGATTATCTACCTTGAAAAATAAAAAAACACTTCTAAAGACCTCATATATTATTTTACAAAACGCATTTGATCAGTAATTATTTCTACTTATTTACATCGAATCACCGCTTACATAATTTAAAATCGTTATTGATGTATCATGAACGATAATAAAAAATAACTGTAGAACCCATCCGGCATATAAAACATACAGGCCTGTTAAATTTTACTAGTTTATATTTATTTACGTTAAAAATTATTCTTGGATTATTTTTTCAATTGTGATAAATATTTTAGTTAAAAGCATTTTTGCTACATTTATTCTGCATTTCGATAAAAAAATTTCAAATAATAAAATTTTACATTTTAACAAAACGGCCTAAATTATATTTTAGCTTTACCTAATATCAAATGTACCTTACACATTTTATTTTGAATAACTAACTACTTGACCCTGTAAACGGAATTTCTTTCGACAAGAAATTTTTACATAATAATTATATTCTCAATATATGTCAATTAACTTGCTACTAATTGCATATCCAAAATTTTTCAGCTCTAAATGTACATAAAGCAGCGTTTACTGAGTATTATTATTATTTCCACCTGTATAAAAACCATTCAAACCAGAGTTTGTAAGCAACACCACCGCCATATAGTGAACAATTCCAAGCACCGTCCTTAATAAAATATAGTGAAGAAATGTATCATTGTATAGTAAGATACGATTTTATACTTGTTGATGGCCGTATAGAGGAGGGAATATGCGAAGATTGCTATTATCTCGGACAGCGGAAGATACAGCAATGGAAGCTGGAGCACCTTTATAAACAGTAATTGGAAGAGTGCCGTAGGTGCTATCTACTAATACAGTTCCTATACTCTACCAGCAGCTCTGAATATACACACGGGTGGAAGTCGTGATGAATGTGATAGAGAACGCCGGGAGCCTGCAGTTTTTTATTTTTAAGGTTACTTGTAATTTTATTATTATTAGCTAACGCGTAAATATACACATTTATTTATTTTATTTTGTGCATTTTTTTATTATTATAATACACTGATATGTCTCAACATTTCTTATTATTAAATCTGGTGTGAGACAACACACGACCTTCTCTTACACATTTTAAATTTATTTTGAATTTATTGATGTTAGTGACTTTCCTATACACCAAATTTAAAATTAATTTAAAAGCATAAATAATTCATCCATTCATAATTTTCTTTACGAGTATACATGTACCAAGAGCTTTATAATTAAATTTTGAGCTCATTTAAACCAAAAATAATTTATAGATTTTAATAAAAAGTAATTAAGTATGTAAATAATGCACACAAATCATTAAAATA
>JAHWXV010499810.1:0-12557 GCA_024586415.1 Phrixothrix hirtus | reverse complement strand
CCCTAAACTGTTGGTGTTCAGAAACAATGTTGTAAAGCACTGATCTCGACACGTCAGGAAATTCGTTTGAGAGACCTGTTATTGTGAACCGCCTGTCCTCGCGAATCCTCGCTTCAACTGAAGCCACCAAATCGTCTATAATCAAAGAAGGGCGACCGGAGCGGTTCTCATCATGGACGTTGTCACGGCCATCGTTAAATTGTCGTACCGACTTACGCACTTTGCTGTCATTCATAACAGTGTCACCGTACACTTCGCAAATCTGTCGATCAATTTCTGCAGCAGGCAGGTTCCTTGCTGACAAAAACCGTATCACTGATCGAACCTCACACGCGGCGGGCGAGTTGATAGTCTTTAACATTTTGAAAGCACAGCACAGAACCGTACAGGTTAACTATAGAGCTGAAACTGAGCACAGTTGTTCACGAGGCATGCCGATACACGATTCATGCGCTCGTTGCGGTATGCGCGCGAACTACTAGTGTCTACAACAAAACGGACCTTACTTAAAAAACACGCCTCGTAGATAAAATAGGGAATACGAAAGTGTTCAATTATTATATGCATTAAGACTAGCATCATAATTTTATATTGACTGGCTTTTAATAGAAGGAAAACCTATAAAAAGATAAACCGATTTAGTATTTAAGATACAAAGTGCTAGATAAAAATTAAAAAATTGTATATAATGTGATAGATAAAAAACTAGTTATTTTCACCGACAGAGGTCGTAAGAATTGCTACAACCGAAAAATATTAAACTTATAAATAAATTTTTACGTATTAATGATTTTTTAAATGACCAGAACGCTTAAAAATAAATAAGTTGCTATTAGAGCATCTTGGGAACCGTAAAGAAGGTATAAAAAACCCAAAAGGCAATCTCTTCGAGTGGTTGATATGACGCAGTATCTGCATTTATAAGTCGTCTATATACTGATAAAATGATTTGCAACTTTAAATAAGAATACGAAATTCGATCCATTTAATTGCGCTTTTAACATCAACCATTATTTTATAGCAGCTTAAAAAGCCTAATAAACTTTGAAAACTTTCGTACCACTGTATTTAGCATTATGTTATGATTGAACATAGTGTGGATGTTTTATGATGTAAAGGTCTGGACAAGCCGGCCGCTAAAAGATTGCTACAACGTTTTATAGCACCAACATTCGTTACGAAATATGAAACAGTATATGGTAGTAATTGATTTTCTAAAACATACGAAAATGTTATGAAGGTATAAATAGGCACTCAGGTTATTTGGCTTCTAATAGGTTAATTAGGACAGATGTGCAAGTACTGTTGAATGGTGACAATTTGGAAAATCTCCGTTTATTGTTTTCTAAGCAAATTGACCAGAGTTTTGTTAGTGAGCTCAGGCTACTTTAATATACATACGAATTCGAGTATGAAATAGCAAGCCACGGTATATTATATCTTTCAGTTTTATTTAAGAACTATACATAACAACATTGGTTCTAAAACATAAGATACAACAGCAAAGCTAAATAGTAAAGCATTCTAACAACTTTACTCTTTATTATTACTTTTTACGGATGTGCGGAGAACATTTTGCAATCGATGATGAACTGAAGCAGATACCGTTCTAAATGTCACACTGGAATCTGAAATCACAAAATGTTAATGGATTATCTTTATGAGCTGAATAAGGATAATTCGTTTTATGAATTTAATTTATATCACTATTTGAATTATCCATGATTACAAGAAGATAAAGAAATCCAGTCGTATAACCACTTTTATTTACATGTTACTGTATCAACAGAAAATTGACGAAAAAGCAATTCACAGTTTCTTGCAATTTTTATGGGACTTTAATACCTTTCTAATCCTACTACAAAGGTATTGAAGTGTTTCTGAATTAAAAGGAATTCATTTCTATCATTTCAAAATTTAGAGTGTATATAACACAGTTGATATGTCTAAAGTAGCCGACTGCCTTGTCTAATGCTGTAAAATCTATAAAACTATATTGGCCATGCTAACTTCATACTTACATCCTTCAATAAATGTTCGTAATTTCAAATATCAGAAACAATTAATATTAATACTTCTGTTTTCTGCTTTAACTAAATTAAAATATATTGAAGTTACGCACTCAACTATCGGCATTTATTTAAACAAGAAACCTACATCAAAGTCGCACTTATACACATAAATTTTTGTTTACTAATAAAATTATAACATTCTTGTATAATAAACAATATTCTTTATATTAAGTTCGTTTACATAGGTAATAAACATAAAATAAACGTCCAACTAGAATGGTGTTCTTAATTAACAGGATTTAAAGTTTCAAAAAACTCATATCGCAAAAATATATAATTATTAAAATGTCAAGTAGTGGTTGTTTAATTTAAACTTAAACATCTCGAAATCTAAATGAAATAACCAAACGATTAAAACAAAATTGACCGTGTTAGTTATACAACATCTAACAATAAATATGCTACAGGAAAAAAGAACAATTGCTGTTTGTTACCAATATTCCACAATTATAACTTGACCGGGACTATAAGATGCAAATTGCAAAGGTTAAATATTGTAGCAAAACATAATGAAGAGAAATATTCGCAAGGAATTTTGTAATCATATAGCTTAAGTAAATTTTGTACCTATTTACTTTGAATAAAATACCTGAATGCTTGGTGTAATTACATTACAAAAATTTATAATCGTTGAATTTTCGTTTTCAAATAAGATTTTAACGTCACACCTCGTATATATAATTCAACTAAGTTCTAGAAAGTTTTAAGTTAAATTCTATTTATAATTTGTGATAGTAAATTTCATTTACCCCTTTGTGATAACCAAACAGGCTAAGAACAAGTTATTTTAAATCATAAGCTACTATATTTACGTTAAATTGCTTTAAAATACTAAAAAGACGATATTTTAATTAATTATGACAACGAAAAATTATCTAAATTTTATCTAACAGCAGATCTTCGAAGTTATTTCAATATGCTGTTCAATATATGAACTTTGAATTTAATGAATTTTCATTCCAATTTGACATGTAACATGATTTCTTGGATAATACAAACAAACTCTAACTTAAGTTCTTATCATCTGAGACGTTTACGACGCATAGCAACTAATAAAGACAGACTGACCTCAGTTTCATTCGCAAGAGTGAAAGGATAGACTTCACCTCCTCCTTTTATCGACTAAATACGCACTTTTGATTAAACTGACAACAGCCAAACTATTTCAATTCAGCGGAATTATCCCAACCCATGTCGTCAAAATTAATTATTTGGTTCATTAGGTTTCCAATCATATACACGACGGACGAGGATAACTTCCTTTTATTCTTAATTGTTAAAGACAACCATAATTAATGGGTCCCATAGGATTTGCTATAGGCAATGAGAGGAAATTAATTACGATCTTAATTAATTCAAAATCAAACTTACCCGCCGTGATTAACAATCACACACGGCAAAACAAGAAAAGAAAAAAACTAACCATTAATTCATTACACCCTTATAAAGAAACTATGTGCGGAGCAAAGACCAATTGCTAATAGTAAACTTCGACTGACTCGAATTTCACCTTCGCGCATATCTACCGATATCGTGTCAAATTTATCTAATATTCAAAGAACAGGGGCGTACTCCGTCACAATTTTACAATTACAATTTTAATTTTTAAATAAATTTGAGGATTCTACAATCAAAGACCTTACAGTTAAGAGGTGTAATTTAAATAATTTAATTGGAATTACTACAATTCACCAAAAATACCGAGATATAAGGAAAATAACGTTACACATTGTTTAAAAACTTTGAATTATTATTAGCTATTTCTAAAAATTTTATATATTTAGAATTTGAATCTTAGATTATGTAATAATTAGAAGTTCGTCACAATATATTTGATTTATTATCGTTAGGTTTTGAGGTGCTTCTATTTTGCATTCGACTCGCATCACCAATGTTACAATTAAATGCTTTAAAATGATCTTACTTAATTGGTATTCGATAAACTGGATACATTCTCAAGAGCTAATGCCCTTTTTCAACATAATTTAAAAAATATTCTATCTAGTTCATAATTACGATGTGTTGATGTATCTAATTTATTTGACAAAAATATACCAATTTTAGATCCTATTGCCTAACTGGGTTATTCAAAGCCTTTAAAGCATTAATCTTTTGATGAACGGTTACGCAAAAATTCCGTAATGATACAGCTGTACCCCTTTATAATCCAGGAAATTCAATAACATCCTTTAAATGGCTATTTATTTTGCTTAATTATTTTCATACTTATTTTCAAAAGATCTAACGCCATTTTATATTTTTCATCAGTTAACGGTAATTATTTTTTCATCTTTCTACGTATGTACGTAAATAATATTATTTTTGAACATCGCATAATTGCAAATGCTTATCTTCCAACGCTGCATATAAATTGATTAACGGCTTCCATTTAAAAAATTTGCCTGGAAATATGAGCAACTTTACAACTGGAAATTTAACAAAGTTAAATTGATTTTCCGATTGAATGGGTAACTGGCATGTAGCATTATTTTTATCGATAATAAATTTAAATTTTTTCAATGCCTACGGCTATACGATCTGAAGTGAAACTAACATCGAACATTTCAAGTTGATCTTGAATAGTCAAGAATTCATCATATCTTTTTTGTAGTGTTATTTGTCTAAATTCTAGTTCTTCCACAACGTTAGAAGAAGTTTCAAACACAGCTACTGGATTTAATGTACGGGTAATAACTGTTTTAGTTGTAGCACCTTTGCTTTTTAGTTTTTCTGTCATTTTCAGAACTGTCACTTAAAAACTCAAGGTATAATATAAATACTAATTTGTCTCTATACAAATGCTAATGACAATCCAAAAGTATACAAATGTATATTAAATTATAAAGAATTATTTAGGATAATTATTGTGAAGCTATACACAACACAACGCGTATAAGATAAAGCCCATTTCAGTCCTTATTGGAACCTGTTCTAAATAGCATAAATTGTATGTAATATTTAATGAAGATATACGAATATATATATATACATCTACACACAAGCATACAATTAAGTTTTTAATATGAAATTCAAAAATTCAAATAAACTAAGAATACTCTTGAGATTACTTTGTTTCAATTGAACCCAGGGCTTAAAAATCATACTGACCTTTCCTAATCAAATATATTTGCAATAGTTTTAGGTCTTGGCTTGCAGAATGTAGTTACTTTTCTTAAATCCATATTATGACTAAATGTAGATCCGGCTCGAAGGACCAACAATGTGATGTTTAAATTCCATAATCATATAAAAATAAAACTAGTACGCTTTTTTTGGAAATGTAACAATAAATTATAGCACTAAGGAACTGAATTCACACTCTATCTTGACAGCTTGTTGGATAATTATATTTATTTCTTGGATACTTTATGCAATTTTTCATCTTTAGTATGCCTTCTAATAATTTTATGAATTGATGTGTATCAGACAGAAAGTCGACATTTGCAGGCCGTAACCATTTGAAGTCTAAAAGGTCTATATATTAAACACAAATTTCAAATTTTTAAAATAATTTAAATGCTATCTTGTAGCATTGAAATTATTTGACATAAAAGATAAGATGTTAAAGATTATAATAATGGTATAATTTTCTAGTAGTATAATTATTGTTATGTAATGATATAAGGGGACGGAAAGAACTTTGACGTAATAGGACTAAAAGAAACATTTTCTAATTTCAAAAAATAAGATTAATAAAGCACTTTGTGCTTAAGTAGCCAAAAATTACCTGTATTTATTGCGGAAAATAGGTAATAAAAAACCTCTTCAAAAGCGATTTTAGATTTTACATGTTTTATTATCCCAACAAATTGTTTATTCCCAAATGAACGCACGCACTAATCAATTTAAAGAGTCTGGAATGACACGCTACAATAGCGGTGATGTTGATTTTAACGTCGACTTTTAAAAGGTTTATGTATTCAATATTTAACTGCATCTAGAACTGATAAGCTTTAACAGCAATAAATGGCTGTCTAAACTGCTTAAGTTGTTTGAACGTGCAACGTTCTTTGTACAAATCGTACTCATTAATCAATTTCTAGATTTGTATATAATTATTAACCGGTCGATAATTAATGTTTTAAACTTATTGTCCATTGTGGCATTCGTTTTGTCATTCATGTCATGTACTTCTATATAAACTGGATAATTTTACAGAAATAGCGTTTCCGCTTATATTATAATTTCAAATAATCTAAAAGCTTTATGATGAAATATATCACTTCTAGACCTTTATATTTTAACCATTAGCATAAAAAATGTATTGCCATTGTATATAAAATATTTAGAGCTCTAAGGAATTAGATACTTTTTTAACCACTAAGGAGTTTCCACATCTTAATTATAAGGTTCTACTGCATCCTTTATAAGCTTTTAAATGTATTGCTATTTTGTTTTTGCTTTAAATAACTAAATATTTTTAAACTTTATACACACAATATAACCAATTTTACAGTTAATAGTCATGTTCTAGTTTTATAAATCTAGTTAATTGTAACAGCGCCATTAAATTGTTAAGTTCATTGTTAAGGTCGGTGATTGGCTGAAATTAGAGAAGCTATCCAATCACAAAGCTTAACAACGATTTCAACTATTTAACGATGTTGTTATAGTTAGCACTGCTATATGCAACTGGGGCTATGAGTCATAAAATTTTCCTGAACATTATTAGTGTTCTATAAACAGAACTTTATTGCTATATTAGAGTTAATATCATAGTAGTAATTTTCTGATGATTCAATTCTTAGGATTTGCACTAGGTACATATAAAACAGGCCAACAAAAGATATTCGGTAAAGTCGTAGAGACAAGATATTTTAATACGATTTAGGTAATAAAACAACACATACAATTACTGATTTACTGCTACAGGTTTAGATCGTTATGAGAGGGTGCGAAGCGGACATAACCTGCTTAGTAATAGAGCCTATAAAATCCAAATATAATTTCTCTTTTAATTGTTGCCTTAGAAACCTCATGCGTAATTCCATCAAGAATAATTAACTGAATATAATAATTTCGAAAAATGGTTCGTTACGCTTTGTAGAAAATTCAAATGCGATGAGAAACACTAAATTCGGAATATTCGCCAATTTTAAACATTAAATAATAATTAATACTTGATTATGCGTACATAACAAAGAATTTCGTTCCCTGTAATGAAATTTTATTGCGTTTTTACCCATTTTGGTTACTTCAATTCTGTAAATCATACAGGCTGGCTTTAATTTTGTCTGTGTCTGTTAGTTCGGGAAGTTTTATTGGAAAAATCATTCTAAACTACATCGAGATCGAGAAAATAACCATTCGCCACTGGCGGGTTTAAAAATGCAGCGGCGAGTTAGAAGCTCGCTGATCTTTTCTAGATATAACATCTATTTCCGAAATAGTGGAAACTATGATTTAAATCGAATCCACGTTATAGTCGGTTTTACAATTTAATTTAACTGTCAAAGGCAGTTTGAGTAATTTTCAACGGACTGTAGTGTTTCAAAATCAATATTTCTAATCTTAGTGCATTACGATCTGCTCTTAATGAATACATGTTTTGCTTGTCTACTGGAATTGACTTAGAGAAACCGTTACTGTAGTATTAAAATAGCAATATATGTGCTGGGAAATTTTATATCAAACTCCAATTAAATAATCGAATCCTCGGGAAAATTAAATTCGCGCTATGACAAATCAGTAAATTTTTGATTAAAGGCAGATTATATTAATTAAAATCGCGAACGAAGGTCGCCAAGTTAATCAAATAATAGTATCCACATTAATTTGAAGTTTATGGGAATGACCAGGAGGTGAACTACCGAATTATATAATTCAATCGCAGACTATATTGATTAAAATAATCCAATCCGCGGAAGACTTAACTTCGCAGGTTTAACCGCGATATAAATAATCAAATAGTATAATTAGGTCGCTGCTTATGTTGAATAGAATTGCTGATTAAAGCCGTCAAATTAATCAAATACTCAACCCTGAGGGAGATTTAAATTCGCGCATATGATCGCGAAGTAAATTATTAAATTGTAAAAGTAAATCGCGGGTTATATTGTCAAAATCGCTAATTAAAACCGTCAAATCGAGACTTGTCCACTTTAAGTTATCAAGATAATGAAATTAAAGGGAGTAACGAGACTAATTAATTACAAGTAACCGTGAATTATGCGATTAATGAGGTTTTTAACTAGGGTTAGCGATCAATGAGAAATTAATTCAATTAATGAGGTTGTTCAATAAGAAATATGAAATACTCAAATGTGAATAATATGAAACGCGAATTAAACTGTAAAGTTTATGAATGAACTAATGCAATTAATTACGGAAAGCTATCAAGAGGTCTATACTACATAAAATGAAAATTTGAAATGTAAACATCTAAAACAACATTCCATTATAGTTACAATAACTATATCTCGGGAAAAAACTCAGATTTCAAAATTTTGAAAAGTTTATTATAAATATAAAATAGGCGTACAAATTTTTTGATAAAAAGCTTTTAAATTAAATGAAATTGAACACCCTAGTTTGTATTTGACTTTTGAAATTTGGAACTTTCCTTAGTACTGCTACCAACCTATCTGGTTTAATTTTCGGGAAAATTTTTTTTATAAATTTAGTACTTACCTAGATACTAACATAAATGCTTAAAAACGTCCAATGAATGAAGATTAGTTGATAAATTTTATATCAATCAGTGTTAAAAGATTGTATTGTGTAGATATAACACCCGTACGGATGATTATAAATAATACTGTAATGTCATCTAATAAATTTAAAAGCTGTTAATCACTCATAGTTGCAAAGATTACTTTATCAAATATATAACTTAACAGGCATCCATGACAATGAAAAGATGAATAATACATCAAAACCTGTTTCAGTTTATTTTTGGAAATCGTTGATGTTTTCATTCTTTGACTGTTAATACTATGTTTACGTTTTCAAACGGAGAGAGTATAATGCTATTATATTAATTTATGGAGAGTGCATGCAAAATGAAAGAACTACGCAACCATTGTATACTACTAGATCTCTTTATCGACACCATCCAGGCAAAATACATTTATTCGTGCAACTAATATGTTAAGAAATACTGGTGATTTTCCTGAAGGTAAATGAGCAAATGGAAGATGAACAGCAGCAAATGACACCACAAGAATAGGCGTATTAGCAAGTGTTGCTTACTATCCTCACACGCTTGTAAGATCTAATGCTGGAGGTTGAGCTGTATCAATTGATTCAATTCATAAGCTATTAAAATCCGTAGAATACTAATCATTTGCAATCATTTTGCAAGTCCATTTGTTACATGGGATTTACGATTAAGATGAAATTCATAGGCTTAAGTTTATCACAGAACTATTCTAAAATTCCAAATTTTCTAGCTCGTATTCTGTGATCTGATGAGAACAACTTTTCAAACAACCGAATAGTTAATCGTCATAACTCGCATTACTGGTCGTCCAAAAATCCATATTGGAAGAGAGAAACAAATTTCCAAAGAAAGTTGGAGCATAAATGTTTGGTGTGGAATATTGGGAGATCAATTAAGCGGTCCATATTTTTAAATGGCACCTTAAAATGATCACAATACCCAATATCTACTACATCGGCGCTTATCTCTTTTTCTTGAAAATGCTAATTTTAATTTGCGGTAGATAACAGTAACATAGTGAGAGACCATCTGAACAGGGCATCTTTGAAATGATGGACAGGTACTAATGGTTCTATAGTATGGCCAGTTCGTTGCCTGGATTTGTCTTCTTTGCACTACTTTCTTTGGAGATATTTAAAAAGTGTAGAAGAATTAATAAAGTGTATCAGGATCGCTTGTTCCAGCATAACTTCGGAAACATTACGAAACGTAACCAGTGCAGCCTTAATTAGTCGTTATCAAAAATATGTAGAATGTGACGGAGGAACCTTAGAACACTTACCAGTATAAGGTTGGTTAATTCGTATTTGTAAGAATAATCAATAATTGTGCAATTATAAATAGGATTAGGATAATCCATTAAAATCAATGAAAAGTGTAAGTACCAAACAAGACAGAAATGGGGCTGTCTTCAAATGTTTTGAGTAAGTTGGTTAATCTTTTCACTGCATCTGTGGTGAAGCAAAATAACATGTTCTTCTATAGCGATTATTGCTGGATTAAAGGATCATATAGTGTTCTTACCTAACATAATATAATAGTTACAAGTAGTTACAAATTTAAGCGGCCAGGAGTCGAAAGGCTAAATACAACTGCAGGTGTTGCATCAGGAGACCATGTCCTTACAATTGTGTTTAATTGAGTTTGACAAGTTATAGGTAGAACAAATCCAACTCATTTAATCTCCATTAAGATAATCAACTCTCCTGAGGTTAGCTTATAAACGAAATGCTACAGATAAGACAAGTGTTGCTTATTACTATTAACATATCTAATTATATTACCAAATAGGTTTACGCTACTTTCAGTTAATATTTTATATTCAATTACATATAAATGTTAAAATCAAATAACTAATTTTCATTTCTCTTTATGCCTCGTTTTAGAAAACACCCATAAAAGTCAACATTAAAGTTCATTAGGTTATGTTCCATTGTTACCCTGGTGCCGCGAGAAAAGGTCGCCAACAATTGGTCGCGCGAAAAAATGTCGCGCACAATTGAGCGCGTATTAAAAGATCGCCGGCGAAAAAAGAGCACCGACGAAATAAGGTCGCGTGCAATTGAACCCGCGAAAAAAGTCGCGTATGTATTTTACGAAATATTTGCATACTTCAACTTTCCTTCACACTTATCCAGGCTTAAGACTGGCAATTAATAACTGGCGTATTTAAAAGTTCTTTTGTCACTTTTTTGTCTGCAATGTAATGTAATACGAATATACAGGGTGTTCCGCGACTCGACGGGCAAACTTATACCATATATTCCTTAGGTCGGTGCGATCAAAAAATATTATATAAACTATAGCTGTATTCCTCTTCGTTACGCAGATATCGAAGGAAATAGAAAAAAATGATTCGAAAAGAAAATTTATTCATCAATGAATAAGTATGTAATTAAAATAAAGTTACAGTTACTGTTCAAAATGAGAACCTCTATTTTCTACACATGCAGCTACCCTTCGATTCGTTGAATGTTGCCAGTTAATTTCTGCCAATTCATTTTTAAGAGAATTAGTGGCTTTAATTATCCGGTTAGTTAAATCTACCATTCGCATAAACACGAGATTTGGGGCAACTCCATAGAAACAAATCTAGAGGCGATAAATCAAGTGACTGAACCGGCCAATTTATAGGACCACCTCGTCCTATCCATCTTTCTGGAAAATTGTCATTAAGTAACACTCTCACTTCTCTCCCAAAATGAGGCGGTGCTCCATCCTGCTGGAACCATATGTCACGCCGCGCTTCCAGACGAATATCTTTCATGTAATTAGGCAATTCTTCTTCCAAAAAGTGAAAGTAGTTTTCTGCATTAAGACGTCCTTCAATAAAATGAGATACAATAATATAGTTATTTAACAAGCAGCATCATACGTTGACGGGAAAGCGATGTTGATAGTTAGCTACGATTGTGGAATGCGGGTTTTGATCCGCCCATATGTTGGAATTTCGTGTGTTGCTAATACAATTCTTTGTAAACTGAGCCTCATTCATAAAAAGAATATGGGGTAAAATCTCCAAGTTATTTTGTAGTCACTCACAATACCTATTCGATTTTCTAAGTCTGCAAGAAATAAATGTTGGACTTTTTATAAATGATAGGGATAAAATTCATCGTGGTGTAGAACTCTCCAAACAGTGGTTTGAGGAATTCGCGTTGTATGAGATATTCTACGGATACTGATAGAAGGACTTTGTTCAACTGCATTTTAAACTAATTTACTTTGCTGCAGATTCCTATTAAAATCTCTCTCTACACAACGATGTGGGAAAGATCCTGTCCCTCTTAAGCAGCAAAAAACATTGGAAAATGTTCTATGGTGTGAAACATTGCGATTTGGGTATCTTCTGAGGTACTCAGCTGCTGCAGTACATCCACTTCAATTGCAAACACCATAGACGAAAATTATATCGGCATATTCTGCACTAGTAAAATGCAGATAATGACTTAAATTAATAACACAGCATAGAAATAATTCAGCCTTAACTACCAGTGAACTGTACTTTGTCACGCATATATCAATTTGTTAAGGTTAACTTAATTTATTAAGACCACTGAATTAAATTAATTTAATACCGAATAATTGAGACCACTACGTCGCTTAAAAATGATTTGGCAGAAATTAACTGGAAACATTCTACGGCTCGAAAGGTACGAGGGTTGCCTTTTAAGTAGTTACAAAAACTAGAAAAGAAAACAAATATTTTAGAACAAACTGTTTCATTGTTTTTCAAAATATTCACCTTTAAGTTTTTACACTTTTGCATGCGTTCAAACCACTTCTCGAAGCATTTTTTCCACTCTGAAGTTGGTATCTCAAAA
>JAHWXV010499794.1:0-23182 GCA_024586415.1 Phrixothrix hirtus | reverse complement strand
ACCATTTTCGTAATATTTTTGGACGATAACCAAACGTTCTTGGAGCGAATATTTAGCCATAATAAATTGTTATAGTTTACTGAACATAAATGACAACTAGTGACAGGTACAATTTTATTACCATGGTTATTACAAAATCATATCATTCTTATGGGAAAACCCTTTATATGCTAATTTGAGACAAAATTTAAATTAATCTGGTACATACACGGTGGGAAGTATTGCACCGTTCAATTTAAAGTGACAATGACGAGACGACTTAGGTATCTAATATATTGTGGTGTAGATAGTTTACAAGTGTCAGCACTTTTTGAAAATAATGACCATTAAGTATCCCCCATCCGCAATAATATATTGTTGGAGTCTGCGTGGTAACGTCTCTATCACGCATATCACCATTTCCTGTAACAGTAGATGGTAGCCTTCAATTCGCTGATGCAAATAGGGCGCAAAAATTCTCTTCTCCAATACCTTCAAAGAAAATACCACGCGATCATTTAAATTTCAGTTCGCAGTGGGCTATGAAAAAAATGCATGACATACCTTATTCCATTATCAGTAATAATTATCTGTCAAATTGACAATTTGAATTTGTCATATTTTACAGAACGGTTTCGAGAATTTAAAACGAAGGGTTCACAATGCGTTAAATGCAATAAACATCATTTCGTACATTTATTATAAATATTGTAAATAAATTTCCTATTTTAATTTAATATTAAAGTTTTTCGACCCAAATTTATTAACATATAATTTGCAGGTTATGTATTGGCTTTGGTTGGCGTGCATGTGTATAAGCTACGCTCTACTGAAAAATTTCATGCCGACTGGGAACTGAAATTTAAATGATCGCATGTTATTTCAAAACTGTCAAATCGGGGTAACGGAAGGTCCAAGGCAAATAAGTGGGAAACAAGACGATTATAAAACACCTCTAGCAGTATAGCCATACTTGTGGATCGTCCTGTTGGAAGCAAATGGTTTCCTACTGCCCACGAGCTTGGGATGAGAAATATTTACATCATTTCACCGTAGTGGACGTTACTATTTTTAAAAAGCACAAATTGTGTCGCAGTTTTCACTAGGCCTCCGTGATGCGCTCAGTTTGGATAAACGCTTCCATCTGCGCTTGCATCAGTCAACATTCCACGTACACTAGTTACCCGGCTTTACGCACCCCATGGATATACGAACGCTACTAATGCGCACGTGTAGTCCAAAAAATTTAGACTTAGATTAATAGCTACAATATATGTCACCCTACAGTTACCTAAATAGAGATTTAATAATGTGCACTTCTAATAATAGATTAATTAGGATGTGATTATTTTAAATAAGCTAAGTACCAAAATGGACCTTTTAAAATTTTTGCAGAAAAATATTGTCTTATTTGGAGTATCTCATGTTAATGCTATAGTATACAATAAGGGTATTTGTTTAGATAGCTTTAAGGCTTCGAAAACAATGGTATATAGAAGGCAATAAGATAAAAATAAACACTGGAGCAGCTAGAAATAACTCAAATGTGCAATTTTGACATTTAGATCATTTCAACTGATCACCCTCGAATTATATTATCAAAGTAATTCATTCATTTTGTTAGTGCCTGTTGCACCACTATTCATTCAACCCATCTTGTTGTTTAAATGTGTAGCAATAGATTGAAGTTAAATAATGTATTCGCAATTTTTTTTTGCAAGCAGGAGGTACTCTTTGTTTAGCGAGCAGTCGGAATTGCTAAATAAGACATTTAATCGGATAAACATAATGCTAATATTTCATCCATTCTTCACTGACCTACAATTCCTTCAACAAATTGTTTTAGCAGCCTGATAATTCTTTTCACAAAGTAGCTTTAAATTTAGAGAACAGCAAAAAGTCACAGGTGACCAAAACTGGCGAACATAGTTCTTGAAGAATGATATTTGTTGAGTTTTTGATGAAAAAGGTGCATGCGAGTATTGCTGTTATATGGTGAAACTTCATGAATGTAAACGCTTATTGACTCTTTAACCGGGCCGAAGAAATTTTGAATAAAAAACTCCACGGTAATAAAAAAAGTCAACACTTCCTTAATTTTTGATAAACTTTGAGGTGAGTTTCGGCCTTGGCTCGTGGTTGAAGTGTGTGGTATTTGTTGCTACAACAATTATCCAAAGAATGTTGTTTACCCATTAATTTGTATAAATATTATTCAAAATAATTAAGATAATTATGATAAAAATAATTTATAAAAGATTATAAAAGTTAAAAAGATTTTGATAGTATTGTAAATTTTGATAGTACTTGTAATGTTGGTAATATATTCACCAATTTAAAAGACAGTATTCCTACATTATTTAAATCAAATATTATTTACAAAATTAATTGTTTTCTTGTGATCTTAGTTATGGTAGTCAAACGTCAACTTGGCTACCCATGAGGCAGTATTAAGCAATTTATTAAAATTACTTTATTACGTACTTGAATTAACGTAACTATTTCGGTTTTAGTAAAAGTAACCAAGCTATTTCCAGGCATTATTACTTAAATAAGCCTGAGAGCGAAGCCCTTTTTTCCGGCCACAATAAATTTACTACCCCGACTCTCTTTACTTGTATGTAAATTTGTATACCTTACTTTTAGATTATTTATTTTATAATTTGTGGGTTACACCAAAATTTTATTTACAACCAATGTTTGTACCATTAAGTAACAATCAAACGAGTTCTATACATTTATTTAAATTCAAATTATAAAAAAATAGTAATATAAAAATTGTGTAATCAGAAATCTTAAATACTAAATAGGTTACATTCTTACAACAGTTATACAATAAATGCAATGACCTTTTCGGATAGATTCCTTAGAGTATTCTGTACGCAAAATGTAAACAATCGGTTGAATGAACTTTCTATAGTAAGGAATTTAAACGACAGATAGTAAAGATTGAATTTGTATTTAAATTAAATTGATTTTACGATGAATGGTTATTGTAAATTTAATCTTTGCTTCGTTATAAAAAAATTGTGTTAGATTTAAAAACCTTTAAAACATGCACTTACATTTTAAATTCTTGATTTGTTATTATCTCGATTTTGATGGTATTTCTTCCTTCGCGTTAGTTTTCCTTTTTCCACTTAGGATTTAAGGATTTGTTTCCAAGCCACAAATTGTTTTTGAACCAGCTGAACCTTGTAGGAAAATTCTATTTTCTTGAAACTTCTTTTTTTAGCGTGTTTCAAACAATCCCGTTTAAAACTTTTCCGTTTGAATAAGTTTTACAATTTATAATTTGCTTTGGCGTTACTCCTCCATAAAACTTTATATTGCTACGGCTACTGATCAGAGGTAATTTATTTCACTTACTTGAGTAGGCTTATAGCTAACACAATATTTGTTGGAATTTACATTTTAACATCAAAGGATCTTTCTCGAAGCTGTCGCAATTGGTTAATTCATCACCGTATTCGGCGATCTAAAGATAAATTTTCTTGCGTTGTTCTGGTTTTTATTAACTTCGTGGCATTCCCTTTCCGCTACTCAATTAAATAATCAAACGTCTCCAATTCAAACTATTAATTTGTATTCTTTGGTGGTAGGGAACCGTGACTTGGTGGCGTCCTGTTTCTCAACCTTCCCCTGAATTTTACTGCCTGGTTCTTAGATAAATGAAACCGTAATTTATTATAACCGAAAAACTTTCCTTGTAGAAATTTTTATTTCGTACAATTAGTTTTGTCCCTTAGATTTTTCGTTTGCTTTTTACACTATGGATTTTTATATCCCAACCCGCGGTACGCTTTTTACTTTGTTAAGCTTTATTGTACAGTCTGAGAAATTTGTTTTACTTAGAAATACTGTTAGGATATTTTTATGTAGAATAATATTAGAAATATAAAATAGATTTTAACTTATTGTATGAGAACAGAATATATTTTTAATTGTTAACTACGATGGTCTAACACAGCGATTGCAAGCCTCATAAAACAAGATGCGCTCTTGCAATTCATTCTAATGAACGTGATCATAGAATTGATTTTAATAACGTTGAAATTTCAAATTTTTATAATAATTATAAAGAGAGATTATTGTTGGAAATGTACTTTATTAAACAAAATTGGTAAAGTATTGAATTATAAATCCAACACAGACTCCTTTAGTAGTAGTTATCCTTTTTATTTAATATTTGCAAATTTTGTCTTATTTTGTTGTACATTTTAATATTTTTAAATGATCTTAGTTGCGATAGTTATATTTTAACCTAAATGTTTTAGTCCTGTTTTGTCATTAATGTCAGACTAATTTTATATTTTCTAATTTCATGACGAAGCATACATTCGTTTGTTTGTTTGTTTTTGTGAGTGAGGGTTCGGAATGTGAAATTTTCTTTGGCCCTCTTGGACTAGAACTATTGTATAGTCATTTTGCCATGCCTACTAGAATTTTACCGAATCTGGAGGAGTTCTACCGCCAGTAGAGATTTTTAACATATATAATATTATAGTTTTTCCTGCCCTAAAGATTTTTATAATCCGAATTCTGTGTATACACATACGAAGGGAACCATTTTGATTGTGAGCCTTGGCAACACTGAATTTTTAAGACGCTATCTAACATTTATAATGGAAAATTTGACACATTTTTGAACATAAACTTATTCAGAACATTTTTTGACATTTAAGCGTGATTAGTAGTGTATATAGTAACTTGAAAATTGTGCCTCAGCGTAGAACAAGCATTAACTCGTGAAAATTTTCGTGCAATGATTTATTACGACTTTCGACGTGGATTATCTAAACAAGAGTGCATTGATCAACTTACTTCTACTTTTGGCGATGAAGCCCCATCCTTTGCCACTGTGAAACGCTGGTATAATGAGTTTAATCGTGTCCGCCGTTCGCTTACCAACTAAAGTCGTGAAAGTCGTTCAAAATCAGTTGTTGTGCCAGAAAACATTGATGCTGTATAAACACTGATAATGCAAGATCGTCATGTGACATGTTGTGAGATTGAGTCAACCTTTATACATTACATATATAAAATATTGCATGGACATTTAGCCGTGAAAGAGGGTTGTTCTCGTTAGATTCCACATAATTTGAAAACATCTGAAAAGATGCCCATGTTATAAGGTGCAAGCGAATGCTTGCGAAATACAATGGCGGTGCTTCAAAAGACTTATATAATATTGTAATAGGTGACGAATCGTGGATATATGCGTATGAGCCGGAAAGTAAACAGCAATCGATTGTATGGGTGTTCAAGGTGAACCAAACCCAACAAAACTTGTTCGCGCTTGAAGCACTTCGAAACAAATGGTCGCCTGTTCTTCCGGAAAAACTGGTCATGTGGCAATTGTGCCTTTACAGGAACGTATAACGATCACTTTTGAATGGTACACCATCATTTGTTTGCCGGAAGTTTTCAGGTAAATAAGGAAAACCAGCAAGCACCATAGGATCATTCTACATCATGACAATGTGTAAGAACACATCTCCCTAACAACCGATTATTTAAACACTCAAAAAATCAAATTAATGGGTCATCCCCCGTACAGTCCTGATTTGGCACCCAATGACTTCATTTTATCCCGAACGTCAAGAATAAATTGCGTGGACAACGGTTTTTGTCGGAAGAAGAAGCCCCCGATGCGTTTAAAAACCATGTTTTAGAGATATCTCAAATAGAATGGCAAAAATGTTTTGAAAATTGGTTCGAAAGAATATGAAAGTGTATAGATGATAAGGGGCAATTTTTGAAAAACAATAAATCAATTTTCGATGTAATATTACTGTTTCTTTATTATTAGGCTCACAATATAGTTAGTGCTCCTCGCATACATATATAAGAATCTTAGTAAACCCTATTGAGAACAGTTAAAGGCTAAATAATTTTATAAGGTAGGCAATTCATACTAATTGGAAATGTTAAATAAATAATATAAAACAAAAAATGATAAATAGTTAAAATGCGTTTTACTTTTGAAGTATTTTATCTACTAAGCCTTGTTTATTATTAGGCACTAAGATTTTTAATCAAAGATTGAGGTAATCCTTGGTGTTTAAGGTGACGCCAGATTATTATATTTAGGCCTTCTTATCAGACAATAAAAACCAATATCATTGAAGAAGAATGAGGTGACTAAGCACTGAATAATGTTTTGTGTGTCAAGTCTATTTTTCGTAGGCGATAAAATTCTTAAAAATTTCTACAAAATTTAAATGTATACTAAAACATTTTAATATAAAATTTATATTGAATATTCGAGTTGGTTTACTTGGTAAAATTTAAAACATTACTCGCATTAGCTTAAAATTTTTTGCATGTACATATGTAGATCACTCTTAGAACACCTGATATAATGGCAGGAATATTATTTCATCTATAGAAAAAATTATTTATCAATGCATTTTAAAGGAATTTAAATGATGAGCACGCACTGCACTTCGCCTTGAAATATTCTTATTTAAAATCAAACAACGATTAAACACATTGACCTTTCACTAAAACGTGATATTTTGTGAAACCTGATTGTATGCATGTGATGCGATAGATATCAATATGCACGATTCATCCGTTGTAGTAACTTTTACTAAATTTATGTGGCTGCCTGAATTAATCGAATTGCAAGACTTCTATTTTTCTTTTTTGAAATCCTAAAATAAAAATTACGGATATGTAGAAATTTATTAATGAATAAAGTTATGATATTACAAAAATTTTTCCTTTAATCTATCTGACTTTTTAATAGGTCTAAAGAAACCCGAAGAGAATGATAACAGGCAAAAATAAGAAATCGAAAAAAATGAACCAAGGAACGTTATAAATAATCAATCAAATCACAATTAAAAGTACAGATTACTAGAAACTGTGGCAAATAACTGAAAAAGTTTTGTCGAAAACATTGTGATGTAAAAGCAACTACGCAAAACCGAAGATCAGATGAAGAATACTTGAGAAATATCTTCAAAGCAAAATTTAGCATTTTTGAGATGGCTTTAGGTTGTTAACGTGGTATGAGACAGAGCATACTCAGTCTTAAAGGGCCGTTGGACCTTGTCGCTTTGCACCACCGTCATTATTTCTTCTACAAAACAAGTTATGTGCAGGGTATGTTTAAATAGGGTATATATCGTCTCGGGATATGATAATGCTAAGTGCAATAATTGGATGTGAAACTTGGAGTTCCACAAATGGACGCACATCCAAGAATATCCATAGATTGAGGGAAGCTTTCAAACGCAGTCTTTGACATTCAGCGCGTCAGCAGTATTTTAGACGTAAATAGAAAAAGTATTGGTCTAATGCTAAAAATTAAAATTTCACGCGTACAATATTTAAACGCTTGTGCACCACCATGCCGAATTTGCCAGGGAAAATCAAAATGTTTTATGACTGAAGAACTCGTTTGCATTTGTAGGGGTATATTAACAAACAAAACCGAAGTTACTGGTCACTTAAGTCCAAAAAACTGGATGAAATATCAATTTACTTTTCCCTACTGAATGTACCGAGTCAAAATGCTGTCATTTGTTTGAATTTGCCATGCTGTAAACTTGGTTATTTTTCTGGCCTAAAGTTGGGGTATGTAATTGACGTTCAAGATTTAATTTGACCTTGTTTAACACACCGTTTTTACAGTCGTATACATTTTATTGTGATATACGTTGTTTGAGTTGCAAATCAGTTTATCAAAACTAGTTGGTCGTTATCGTCGGTAAGTAAACTCTAAAGTAATTTTTTGCACTTATGGGACTAAAACGCCACATTTAGTCACTTGTTTCCTAGATTAAAGCGATACTTTTAATCGCAAGGGATTAAATCTTAGCTGTCCCCCGAAGAGAGGAAAAGTAAATTTATACCCGCATAAACAAAGTAATAACAAAAATTAACTGATTAATAGCTATTTATGCACCAAGGGAGTTATGTAGATGATAACGCCCAAAGAGTGATGCAATCTGTCCAAAGGGCCTTTGGCCCGTGGGATAGATGTCGTTCGGGGGCGTTATCATGTAATAAATCTACTTCGCTATTATTTACTTATACTATAGCAGTCGCAGCATTATTAGCGGGAGTTGTGATTCATAACTCTCTCGTACATGTAACTGCCGCTAATAACGGACCGGGTGTTTTTGATGTCAACTTACTGTGACATTTGTCGATTTACTTGCTACATTTTGTTCAAATCAGATAAAAATTGCAATTTCTGCAGAGGATTAAGTGTGAGAAAATGAGCTAAATAAAGCTTGAATTTAGAAGCGTTATAAAATTCTTTAACAAAAGAGGGAAATGGATCAAAAGTTATTTATGAAAAGATGATCGGCGTATATGGAGAAGATACGCCATTTTTTTTTACAGTAAAATCAGTTCAAGATGATCCAAAATGTGGAAAGCCTGCGGAATCACGAAGCTTCGAAAACGTCCAAAAAGTTGAAGAGTTGTTTTGAAGAAATGCACTACAATTACAACAGATGTATATAAGGATACAATTTACCATTTAAAAGCAACTATACTGTTAAAATGACGAAGTAACCATGGATAGAAGATTATACTTCTTCATGACAACTGCAGGTTGCATAAAGCTCGAATAGTCGAAGGAGTAATCCGCGACTGTGGCTTCCTAAAGATAAGACATCCGCCCGACTTGGCACCAAGAGACTATTATTTATTTCCTAAGCTTAAAAAGCATTTACGGGGACGACGTTTTTCTTCTGATGAGGAGCTTAACAGAAACTATAGAAGAGTTTTTTGCAGACTTATCAAAAGAATTTTTTTTGATGGTATAGCATTACTGAAGAAACGTTGGACTAAATGTATAAATATCGAAGGAACCTATGTTGAAATAGTATATTATGCAATAAATGGAAGAAGTTGCATTTCAACTGCGAGATAGTTTTGAAAAAATGTTTGGGCAGTTGAAATGCCTTCTTCCACGTGCGCATATACTATTTTGCACGAAATTTTGAAATAAATTGAAAATAGAGTTTTCTTGTGCAAACTGCGCACCATGTATGAATTACGCATTAACAATTCAATTATGCTTTAAGGTAACGTTGATTTTTATATAGAAATACATCGTGGCATGCTATTTTGTAATGCGTGTATTTATAACAAATGATAATCGTCAATTTCAAACACACTAGCTATTGAAATGGAATTTTAATCACTGTAGTTATTGAAATGAAATTGCAACTACTGATGGGTAAATGACACACTTCAATTTTAACGAGTAGAAAAAATAAAATATTACTTTACCTTCAATTATTTTCCTTCATAGCTAGGTGGATTACATACAAATCTCCCCTCGTATCTTGTATCCAAGATATTATAAGTATATAATAGCGAACTAAACTGAAAAATAAAATTACATATTGCAGAAAGCGTTACTATAGCGCTTCGTAAATAACATTGAAATAGCATTTACCGTGAAGCATAACTCGAATGATGAGTCAATGTCAAAATCATGCAATTTTACTTTCTTCGACCCTTTTGATTTCAAATTTTTCGGAAGTGAAAAAATTATGTATATACCTACTCACGACCAAAGTACTTTTTAATTCCTCAAGAGGTATTTCTCTTGGTATCGCTCGAGAAATAAACTTTCCCTTTCGGGATTAAAAGGGGCACTTTAGTTCCTTGGTATATTATAAAATACGTTTAAGAAACTGATGAATATGAAAATTAGTATGGGCAATTGTAAATCAATTTATGGTATTAAGTATATCTTTTACGTACATGGAGACACTAAACATGAAGGCATGACTCTTGACTAAGTCAAAACGAATTCAGTAAAGTTTGGACAGGTGTGGAGGCGTGTTTAATAGCACAAAACAATAATTTGTAATTATTTTTTATTTTTTCTTTGCTAGCTGCGCACACTTTTTGTGTAATTTTAATTACAGCGAAAATTAATGTATGAATGTAAGGTATTACACACAATATTAGGGAAATGTACAATAAACTACAATTTGGAATATTTTCTCTTTATTTTCCTTTTATATTGCCCTATGAGATTTTCTAATACCAATGTCCAACAGAATCGGGAAGCATTTCACCATTCCACTTTACCTGGTCACGTTTTTCTGTAGCGATAATGTCTTTATGATATCTTTCACGTTATTCAGCACGTGCGTTACCAAGATTGGAAGGAAAAAAGACCAAATCTGAATACGAAAAGTATATTTTAATATTATAACCTAATAACCTAATTTTAATAAAAAGGAATCTGAGTACGCAAAATATTACTTAAGGACATTAATCAGGAATTTATATTCGTACTTAAACACGATCTTTAAAATTACAAAAAACTAAGCAAATTGAAGTGGAAAATATAGTTTCATTTATTTGGATACTATATACGCTCAAGTTATATAAAGGCACGATGTCTTAATAAAGAAAACAAACGGTATTATGCGTTAACTGTGCATATTAAATAGTAGTTAATTATGAATAATTTTTGTGCTACCTGGGAGCATTGAAATTTTTTATGACTCAAAATAAAAGCGTGGGGCGCCCATAAAATATCTTCTAATGCCTTACACTTTTATTTTTAGCCATAAAAAATTCCAATGTTCCCGGGTAGCAGCATTTCGAAATAAAAGCATATTTTAAAAATATTTTTTATTTATTTTTTATGATTAATTTGTATATTATCATCGAAGATAGATGACTAAGCAAAAGTTCAGCTCAATTGCATATCGGAAAGTGTGTGAAAAATCGATTAAAATATGTGACCCATACGGACAGAGCAAGTTAAATAAAAAGCAAAAGAATATTAATTGAAATTAATTAATTTATGTTTTTATGATTGATTCATATATTTTCGTGTCAGATAGATGAAAAATTGATTAAAAGATTTGACCCATACGGATAGTGCGAGTTAAATAAAAAGCAACAGAAGCATTAATTGAAATTAATTAATTTATATTTTTATGATTGATTCATATATTGTCATCTCAGGTAGATGACTATGCAAAATTTCAGCTCAATTGGTCATCGGAAAGTGTGTAAAAAATCGATTACAATAATTAACCCATACGAACAGAGAGAATTAAATAAAAGCACGAAAGAAATGGAAGGATGTAGTAATTTTTAGTCAGTGCGCAGGTAAGATTTAGGTAATTTGTCAAAAATAAGATCATATTGGACCATCTATAGATATACAGCTGTCAATACTAGAACTGGAAGCCAGACATTGTCGACAAACACTCGAGTAGATAAGCTCTCTAAGAGGATTCCCATGATGTCACTACATACATCTCGACTATATAGTATAATAGTCTTAATAAGACAAACGCGAAAGTAAGCATAAAGGAGAAAAACCGAAAAGAAGAGCTGCAAAATGGAGTAAATCTATCAGGCAAACAGCTATAAAACTTCAGATATTATGGTTATCTCACGTATCTGTGCTTGTAGACTTCCAACAATAAACTATAAAGTAAGTTACACTATATGTTATACGAGGCTAGTCCAATAAATAAGGCAAAAATGCAAAAGATGGCACCACTAAAATAAAATCAATGTCATTTCGTAAAAACATATTCCACCACGTAACGTAATATCAATTTTTAAGGACATTTGGGGATTAGTTTATGTTCGTCAACCATCTAAAGCAAACAACTTGTATTAGTTTTACGAGAATGGAAAAAAGTGATTTTTAGAATACTATTTGAAACTATTTAAGCGTAATACGCCTGAAGTTTTGCATCGATTTAGTACTGCTGATGAGAGTTGGATCCACCACTATATTCTGGAAGTTAAAGCTAATCGAAACAATGGATGGAAGCTGCTTCAAGTGCACCGAAGAAGGCAAAAGTGGTTCTATTGGCAACTGTATTTTGGGATTCTTGAGGAATAATTTTCATTGACCACCTTTAAAAATGCAGAACAACAACAGTAGGGTGACATTCATAATTTTTGGTCCAGCTGAATGAAAATATCAAAAAAATCGGCCTGATTTGGCAAAGAAAACAGTTTGTTTCAACTCGATAATGCACCAGCACATTCTTCAGCTATTATATCTGTATAAATATGTGAATTGCGTTTTGAAGTGCTTCCACATGCCTTATACTCGCCAGAATTGACTCTTTCTTGCTATTTCTTATTCCCAAACCTGAAAACTTGGCTTTCTGTAAAAAATTTTGATTCAATCACATTGATAAATCTTATTTTACTGAAGGCGTTATACGTCTTGAATACCGTCGAAATAAGTGTATTGAGTTGGAAAGGAACTACGTTGAAAAAGAAACTGTTTTTATATCAAAAAACAACAACTGTTTGTCGACCAAAGCAGTAATTCTTATTAATCAATGCACATGTAGAAGTTTTGCAATTAAGGCTCCTAGAGACTGATATTAGGCAACCCAAAATACAATATTCAAATAGTTACAGTTAAAATTTTTTAAAAACGATACGCAGGGACTAGTAGAATAGTATGATTTAATAAATAATAGTTTTATCCATACTGTTTAATTAATTATGGAAGCGTAATATTGAAAAAATGCTATTTTATGTTTTTCAAAAATATGCTTCCGTAATTAATTAAAAACTGTAGATAAAATTATTGTTTATGAATTCATAATATTCCGCTGGTCCCTATGTATCCTTTTTTCTGAAAATTTTTCCTGCAACCATTAAAAACCAATAATATTTGAATAAACCATTTTGGGTTGCCTAATCTCAGTCCTTAACGAGCCTTAAACGAAAAAATTTACGCTTAAATAACATTTCACCAATTCGAACAGGATAAAATGTTTTATACATGGTGTAAAGAAAATAGTATACGTTCTTGTTATAGGTGATAGAAGACATCAATACAAACAATAGTCCGATAATCTAACGGTTTTGCGGATAAAAATAAGTAAAGTTGAAAACTTTGTCATGGCAGAATTCAACAGCTAATGCATATTTTTCATGAGGAGATGGCTAGGAAATAATTCTTATTATACACAACAAAGCTTTTAATACAATTTTTCTATAAAGTAAATGTTTAAGCCATAATTGAATAAAATGTATTACACAAAAGTGTAACCTCTTCTAAACAGGAAATCTGGCAATTCCCTAAGTTCGCTAAACTTGTCATTCTCAAACAGGTCAAAAACCATCATTGGAATACCCAAATAAATACAATGTTGGTAATTTACTATATACGGACGTACATGGTTTAGTAATACGTTGAAGCCTATTGTTAAAGATCCTTCAACTTTTCCTTATTCAGAGAAGAACCTGCCTATGTACTTATTTAGAAAGTTACGTAAATTTAGAGTGTGTTTTATTATTTGTAAAAATTATTGTGTGTTTCTTAGCTATAACTAAAGTCGACTCAAATTTACAATTCGTTATTATTCAAACTAGATCAATGTCAAGGACTGCTAAATTCAAATTTAAGTTAGTAATTTATTTATTTATTATACATGACTGGAATTCTTGCGTATTGTGTTATGGTTGGGGTTACCTCTTTATTAAAGATAGTTCCTTCATTGCTATTCTTTAAAAAGGGGACACGATGATCAAACTTTACTTATAATACAAGTCTCTGTCCACAACTGCGTGTTTATCATTTAACCAACTTTGCAATAGCAATATATGTTGATATCCAAAATTTTATACCTTAAATTTAAAAATGTAACTTATTTCCACATCTTACCGATTATTTAGAACTTCATCTTATCTTTGTATTTCAATTTTTGTTGTTTAGAGTATTTTAATTTTTATGATTTCCTTGTTTTTTTGTAGCCTAACTTTACATGTATAAAATTGCAGAACAGTATTTTATTTACAATAAGTGCCGATATTTCATTTTCCAACTAAATTTAGCCACGAGTTAATTACTTTGATTCGCATTGTTGCAGCCAATTGCTTTTCCAAATGTAAATTTATACAGAAATTTGATACCTTCGCTATTACAATTTATCGTAGATAAATTAAACGTCATTCAGGAGAGTAACCTTTACAGCTTAAACACTCCATAATCTTTATAATTTAACACTCTTTTAAGAGGCGCCAGCAATAAACTTTCGCTCGTTACAGGAAATTACTTACAGAACAGAATATGGGCCAGTACGATCAGAATAATATCAATGCAAAGTTACCAAAGTGCAATAACTTTATTTGCTAAATATTGAAGATAGAAAAAGAGTCATGCATTTTTTCTGCTCTATTTATGGTTTCCTGTCACTTGTTACAGGAACGGAAACTATTTTCCTTATACCCTACATTACGGCTAATGTAATTCAACAATTTAAACTGAAAAGGGAATTTATATTACTAGATAATCCAAAAACCAGAGATGGGGACTCTAGGTTACCCTAAATAGGCAACCAACAGCAGTTCATATATAGGAAACCTTTACATTTGTTCCTATTGCTATAAATTATAATCAGGGTGGGTAAAAAATTGCATAAATGTTGGTTTTATGGAAGCCTGTTTACTAGATAATTTTGCTTAAAATTTATATCATCAACGCTATCTATGTTAGTCATCGTGCCCCCACCATTAAAATATGTAAAAGACTTGAGTTTACTTTAAGAACAAATTGGCCTTACACAGTGTGTAAAGACAGAAAGGAATAGAGAAAAATAGTGAATGGGTGATAGTAGAGATAGTAGGATTGGTAGGTAATAGTGAGATGGTGTGGATACTGTAGAGTGCTGGGAGTTGTGGTGAAGGGTGATGGTAGTGAGAAGGGTTGGTGTATGGGTGCATGCGGTAGTTGTGAAGGTGGAGGCTTGTTATTAGGTTTTGCCTACCCCGCTAAGAGAATGGCATTAGTGGTAATAGTAGTAGTAGTACAAATTGGCCAAAAAGGAAATTATGAAAAATAGAACTGCTACATATGCACGCAATAAAGTGGAAGTAATTTGCATCATCGAAGAAGACGTACATATTGGCCAACGAAGTTCCATGCATATCATATCACCTTGATGCAAGAACTTAAAAATCAGAATTAGGGAAACGAATAATACTTTGTCAGATTATGCAACAAGAAATACAGTGAAATCCTGAATTTCTAAATTGACGTACATTTAATAACATTGGTGAGGTTATCAAGCATAACTCGAATCATTGTTCGCAAGTTAATCCCCGTTGGATCCGAGAAGGATATTTCCAGGGAGTGTAGTCTGTTAATTTTTGGTGTGACATCTTAGTGCAACGGATATTTGAGCCGTATTTATTGAACGCCATTTGAACCGAAACATTTTAAATTTTTTTGAAGCATATTTGGCTACAATTGACTGGCGCAACATCACATTTGCACATTTATAATTATTTTTTATAAAATGTTGAAATTATAATAAGTTTTGCTATAACTGTATCTTTTCAAGTTTATCCTACCTACTTAGAGGTTATGAACTGACTTTCGTATCACATTAATACTATAACCTTACATTAAAACATGTTTACATTCGTCATTCTCTGATTATAAGTTATAATAATGTAACAACAAATATAAAAGTTACCTTTGAATCGCAATTTGGGGTTATTTAGGGTGAATCATGTCGGCCCTGGTTGTGTAGTAGTCGGCATGTTTGCCTCTAGATCCAAGTGACGCGGTAAATTTTTCAGCAGAAAAAGTATTAAAAAACATGCCCTCTTCTAAGATAAGGAAGTAAAATCATAGGTCCCGTGTCAATATACTGTTTGGCATGTTAAAAATCTCTACTGGCGTTGGAACACCTACACGTTCTGAAAAATTCTAGTAGGGATGGAAAAATGACTGTGACAGTTCTGGTCCAAGAAAGCCAAGGGAATTTCCATGTTCCGAAGTCCCGGTCGCAAAATAAACAAACAACAAGTGTGAATCATATATATGTATACACACACATGCATCTGGTGACATACGCAAAAAATAGCTTATAAACAAATTAAAGATACCTTTATATTAAACTTCGAAAATATTTATAAGCTTAAAATGTTTCTTGGTGCTTGGGATTGCTATAAGAGCGAACTTATTCCTTAGCCGAGAGTTTGAAGCCAAATAAGCAATTAATTATTGGTCCTTGGGATTGCTATCAGAAGGAATTTATTCCCTAGCCAGATAAACAATTATTCATTACCAATGTCTAGTTTAGTCCAGCTTTCTATGCCTAATTTAGCAAGTTGTATTCTTAGCGATCACAAGAAACGAGATTCATTGCAAGATTAATTTTAAAAAGGTCATTGCCTAAGAAAGTTTTTCAAAGGCGATACGGAAGTTGAAACCTCTCCGAGTGGTCGCTCAAGATTGATAGGATCTTCCTTGTCGAAACGCTGATACATCTTTTATTTTGTCTGCAGTCGTATAACTTTTCGGACATGTAACGGAAAAAATCATTCATTCGTATTTTTTATTTGCGAAACATTTAACGTTAATCGGTTCCAATTTATGTATTTTTATAACTACAAAGACATCATATTCGCTTCGTATTGTGCCAGAACTTTCAGGTTCGGGTGAAAACAAACAATTCCAGAGATTCGTATACGGCACTCTTTCTACAACTAACAATAAATTTTGTTTAAGTATGTACAATATTTGACGTGAAATTTTAAATTAAAAGCAAATTTTGTACTAGTACTTCTGAATAACTGCACGTGTTGTCATGCTAAATAATTCACATTACTGCCGCACGGCCCAAACAGTAGCATTTTTAATGGTCAATACGTATTAGTAATCATCCTTGGATGGTACTGAGTTCTAAAGGAGTTACTAGGGGCTTCACTATACCATGAATAAATAGTAAGAAATGACAATATTACATTCAGCATTAGGAGTAGAAAAACGTTCATTTTAAATAATTTCGCCTAACAATTAATAAATAAAATTTTGACTTTACTGGTTGAACGTGGTACTAGACTCAAGATTGTTATCTTTTTTATAACGTAGATGAGAAAAATTATGTATACAAATAGTAGGTAATGTATAGATTTTAAAAACTTGCAGGTTCATTTATAATTACGACTTGATAATCAAAAAGTTAATTATTCATTTTAATGGAACATTTTATAAACCTAATTAAGACACTTTATTACACATAAAAATTTAATTACTTTGTTTTATGTAAACTAGACTAGTATATTACTAATTAATGCATATACATGCTTTTCCTCGTACAACTTAATCTACATCACTCAAAAGAATGATAGATTGTTCTTGCTTTTCATTTGTTTGTTGCATATTCCAAACTTTCTTTAGGAAATTCTTCCATCGACTGAAATGCATGAAGTTTTTTATACTCGCCACAAATTGTAAAATGCGAACTGGTTGTTATCTAGTACAAAATTAAATAATTTCGTGTTTATATTAGAAACACCTCTCAAAAAGGACTCCGCTTTATGTAATAGAATGTAATTATATTTCTAATCTAGCAATGAGCCTAACGAATTTATAATCTGATCGATCATAAATTGAAAATTAGATAAGCTGGTGTGGTTTTAATTCCTAATGCCATCAAGTTTTAGATAGTTTTAAAGATTACGGTACTTTACTCCACAAATTTTGTCTAAAATTATTAACTTAAAGTTTAAATATTACTTTGTGTTGAAAGAAACTGCTATTACCTTAAATATTATCTGGGAATTTATTTTCTCGGTCTAAATATAATTATGATGCTTTTTAACTATGTATATGCAAATTTTGACTAATCGGTACAATCGTAAGCTGTACGCGGAATTTTTAATTTTGGAATGGGTCTTCATTCTGAACTCTTCTGTTCGCGAAAGGTAATACTCCAGTTTGGCACCATACAAAACTTAAATAAAATAAGATACAATACGTAAGCAGTAGATAGTTTATTGTTTGCACGCAAAACGATTTTATATATTTTTTTCTAAAATGCACAATTTTTTGAAATCTTGCAATTAAAGTTTAGATTCAAAATCTAAATCTTAGGCTGCGGCTAGACGAGCGATAATTATCGCAACGTTAAATGTCGCAACAGCGTGACTAGACGCTTCGTTAAATAACGCGTCATTTAACACATGAAAAATACACCGCGATCTCTTCGTTTGCGAGGAAATCTTCAAGACGCAGTTTAATATCGTAGTTTTACGATAATTTCAGTAGCGTTTAGCCACCTGCTATCTAACTCCATGGTGTGCAAATTCGCTACATTATTTATCGCAAAGAAAGCTTGGATAATTAACGCTCTCTAGCCCTAGCCTTATTAAGCTGTACTATTGAGTAGTGTGCAACTCTACTTGATTGTAGCCTGCATACATATTATATTACGTTACTCATATCTCTTATTCTAATGATGTATACACAAATATGCAACACACTCTACAACATTATATATAAATGTAATAATTTTAATGTACGGAAAATTTAATCAGTAATAAAGAATTTTAACTAATATTAAAACTTTTTTAAAGCTATTAATTTTTTAAAATGGCACATTCGTTCAGTAATCAGGTATATTATGTATATCATGTAATGATAATTATTAAAACACGAGTATAAAGTAAGTTAGGTACACGGGCCATAGGGAGTGTCGTACATTTCGTACGCGTGTATTTATAGCCATTTCATGTTAGTTGTGTACATCCCTTTTTCTACAATCATGAATAGTAGTTAAAAATTCTACATTTATCTGAACAAATTTTTCAGGTAACAATCTAGGTTAAACAATCTGTGTATTTACCTATTTGGTTACCGTGGTGACAGAAAGGATACTGGGCTTTTATTGACCGATAAATCTACATTGAAATGAACCTCGTTTCAATTTAGGTAGCGCTTATGTAGTAAGCAAGTTATAGTATAGGGGTGGCAAAATATGTTTTATGGTTAAAATTGAATATTATTTTATTGATTACAGCGTAACTTTAAAATTACACGTTTTCAGTATAAAACCGTTTTTGTTAATAATTCTTAAAGTTATTAAAGTTATAGAACAAAATAAAAAGTTAACAAGCGATTTTAAAGTGAGTGTAGTCTTATTTTTCAGTAGCTTACGAATTTGCATGCCATTAAAAGAGAAATTTACTGTTTTGCAAAAATAATTCTGTTAGTACATGATTCTAATCTAAATTACAGAGGTTAATTTATAAAGATTCAAGCTCATTTGTATTTACGTTATGGACAATTCGTGAAACACACAATAAATAATTTATAGATCAAATTTTCATTTTAAAATATTTTCGTTAATTAATTAATGCATATTAAACGTATAGGAATTGATATATGCCAATTCTAACGGGAAAAATATTTCGACAGCTGATTAGGTCATAGCACTATGAAATAAAACATTATTTTATTTATTTGCAATTAAAGTTTTGGGCCTAATGTCTTTGGGTTGGATTATTACAAGAAGGGTATTTGAAAAATGTCGACCTTTCTGAATATGTACTATTAGTGTGTTAAAAAACTATTCTGGCGCACGTCGTGCTGCCATACTTCAGGTACCTAGATTTTATTACCCAAAAGGATTACTGAACCGTCATAAAAAAGATCTTTTCGCGTTTAACTAAACGTATGGTAATAAAAAATTCACAAATATTAGATTTAGGCTCCCGACTTCTTGCAAGCGTCCGTGCAATAATTTGAATGTTAAAGTTACTGATTTCTTGCAAGTGTGTAGGCAATCATTTGAATGTATTTTTATTAGGCAATTGTTGCTGTGTAAATCGACTACGTAAATTCGTCGTACCTTAGGTCGATTAGAATTTGCCGTACGATACAGCCAAATACACATCTATCGTATCTGCATTAGAACTGATCTTTGTAATTTCAAATTTGTTTCGTCACTACTGAACTCACAAGTTCACAAAGATAGTTTATTATTGTGTTACAAATGAAATATAAATTGTTGTTAAAATTCCTTCAATTTAAACGTACCGTTATTTGTTTAAATAACCATTGTGTACGTTTTCGTTCTTTTTGATGAGAACCATGCTACCACGTACCTTGCCTTCCAAAACTATGTTGATATCTGTATGATTCAATTATCTCTATCATTTTTTAAATAATTTGATGATTAGTCACATGGATCTGCCATGCCATGGTGCAAGATTTTGAGAAAGTAGCATTTGAAATCAATTGTATAACATTACTGGAGGGATGCTTGCAAAGTGGATGCCGAAGGTAGTTTTATGTTCTCTGATTAGATACATTGGAATTATGTAAGTATTGCGGTTTTCTAGACTTGAAAGAGTATTTCAGCAAGAAAGTGCTTCAGTTCACTCAATCAAACGTCACCCTATTGTTCTAGAGTTATTCCTCTGCAAAAAAGCATAAGTGAGGTTGTTTCTCAATCAGTTATTCACTGCTGTCATCACTTCATAATCATCATATCTGGTACCCCGAATTTATTCCTTTAATTTTGGAATTAAAGAAAAATCGTTAAGAATCATGTCTGGTTAATATACAGGATGTTCGAGAAATTCAAATCCTGAGGAAATAAAATTCTTTTGTTTAATTTTTTCCGTCTTGTTTTTGGTACATTTACGCAGTTTTGGAATTAGATTAGTATAGTCGCTTGTTGTTGTATGGTAACGTTTCAAAAAATCAGGCAACAAGATCCTATTCACATCACAAACAATTAAGTTGCCTCACTGAGTAGTTGTCAAGCACCCTTCACATATTCAAATGTTTGTCTAGCCAGTTTAAATTATTGAGACACATCTTTCACTACTTGGTAAGAAGGATCACTCTTACTTAATACGCCTATCATGTTTACGTGAATTTCTTTTGACATGAATCCTTTCTTTTGTAAATATTTTATAACGGCACGAACATCGGATTTTCCATACTTACAAATTCCCCAATCACTTGATAGTCAGTGACTAACAAACTGAATTAAATTAAATAACAACAAATTATTAAGCCTACAGCGTGTCGAATGTTTTCGACATTACCTACTGTTAGGGAACATAAATATTAGTTTCCCTCTTCTTACGAGGGACGTTAAATCGGATTTTATCTTACCAAAAATAGAGACGATTCAACGCGTTATTAAAATATAATTTTATAATCCATCGTTGGCTTTTATTATGTTTGTAATTAATTATTAACCGTTTATGATTATGTACCAACGTATCTTTTAAATGTTTAATAAATAACTAAGTAAACGTCAATAGTTCCGCGATTTTCTTGTTTAACATATTTCAAATTCAACCCGTTACTTTTTTCCAATGATGATCGGATTGTAGTTTTGAAACGGTTAGCCCAAACTTTCTAAAACAGACTGTATACCAGATATAACTATACTTATACATTAGCTACCTTATTACATATACTGTATTTACAATTGGTGAGTATAAACTTGAAACTGTAGGAAAATTTAGTCGTTTGTTCTTTCAATGTGATTAAAAGGCAAGACACAGTAGATATGACATACGAGGATAGTTTAATAAGTCAGGTAAAAATGTAAGTGATGGTACTATCAGAACAAAATCAATATCATTTTGTTAAAATGGATTCTTTTAGATGGCGTTACACCAATTTTCAGGAACATATGATGAGTGATTTTTGTAGCGTCAATTTAAAGTAGAGAAGTTGTATTAGTTTTGCTAGAATGGAAAAGTGATTTTCGCGTTCTTGTTAGATAGTATTTTCTGCATGGAAGAACAATAACGAAAACAAAACAAGGACTCTACTCCACCAACTAAAATCATTGACATGTGATTTAATGATTTGAATTATGGTCGTATGAGTATTGGCGATGCTGAGCAGTTAGGAAGGCCAAAAAATGCATGTACATCAAAAATGATAACAAAAGCGTATAGTATTGTGTTAGGATATTTCCGACTAAAGGCGCCTGAGATTGCAGAGGTTTTAGACTTGACGATTGGTGCAGTGGTTTTAATTTTATATGATGATTTCTGCACGATAGGTGCTGCGTTTGTTAACAGCGAACTAAAATCGCACGAAAGATTTCGAAGTATTATTTGAAATCGTTTAAGCTGACTTTTTTCGTCAATTTCGTACTGTCGATGGGACCTGAATCCAATACTATACTCCGGAAACCAGAAATCAATCGAAGCAACGTGTACAAGCTGGTCAAGTGTACCGAAGAAGGCAAAAGTGATTCCATAGGATGGCAGTCATGGGATGCTTGTGGGATAATTTTTGTTGATAACCTTTAAAAGTGTAGAACAATATCAGGAGAGTATTATTTATTGCCGATGAACCAGTTGAATGAAAAATCAAAGAAAATTTACCATATTTGGCAAACAAAAATATTTTGGTTCACCAGGATAGTGCAGTAATACATTCTTGGGCTATTTCAACTACAAAATACATGAATTGTATTTTGAAATGCTCCCACATGCCCCATATTCATCGTACTTGACTCCTTCTGACTATTTCTTATTCTTAAACATGAAAACTTGTCTTGATTGTAAGCAGTTTTCGTCTAATGAAAATGTGCTCGCAGAAGTAGACGCGTAATTTGCGGACAATGATAAATCTTATTTTACTGAAGGTTTTAAACGTCTTGAATATTGTTGGAATAGGTGTATTAGCTTGAAGTGGGACTACGTTGAAAAATAAAATGTTTTTACACCGAAAAACGACTGCTTGTTCCATTTTCCCTTGACCTATTCAAGTATCCTCCAAAATGTAGGTAACATTGTAAGAATCTACTCGTTATACAGGGTGGGGCATTAGTGTGTCGGCCTTCCATAGCTCCGGTGTTATTATAGGTAGTGATTTGAAATTTTCAAAAAGTGTTCAAGAGGTAAATGGGCACTTTCTAGAATTATTTCTGATTATACAGAGTGTTCTAGAAAAGGGCGACACAGTGGATTTTAATTTTTTTAAATAGAATGTGCTATATATTTTTGCTTTTTGGTATGCCTTTTAATGATCGTTATTCATATTATAAATCTTAGTGCTATCTAGTTAATGGTTTTAAGGATATAATTTTTTTTGTAAAATAAACTGCAAGTATCGTCCTCTCATTAAAAAATCACCACATAAACAAATATGAAGTTTAACAAATTTTACTGTAGGCAGCTATTACTGAGGGTTTGGAGATATTCCTGTTTAAATTCCGTGGCGTTATTGCATATAGGGCGTCCAGAATTAATTTTTAAAAATAGACAATTTCAGACACAGTTTTCTTAATTTTTTCAAATAGAACACCCTATATATTGTTTCAAAGTCTGATGCAAAATTAAATTCTACGTTGATTGATATGGGAGTTCCCTATACCTATCTTAAGTTATTTTCGAAATATTTAATAAAATTTAGTTACCATGCTCAAAGAATGCACTTATCTCCAAG
>JAHWXV010499793.1:0-10820 GCA_024586415.1 Phrixothrix hirtus | reverse complement strand
AAAATGTGGGCTTTTATGTAAAAATAAAATTGTTACAATATCTTTACTACTTTTTTTATACCTCAAAACGGTACTTACTTAAAAAACACGCCTCGTAGTTCAAATACACCTAAAATGTATAATAACAAGATATACAGGGTGTATCTGTAATAAGCAGAATCTTTTCTCAAGAACCGGTTAAATAAGCGTTCTATCATGATTAACAAATTTTGATATTTCTAATTGTTTAATTCTGGCTTACTCAGAATCTGAATTATTAATTGTAAGTAAGCTGGATGTATTCAGTGGCCTTAGTAATCTCCATATTTTGCTAAGTGCTTTAAATTAAATAGTGTAGGACAGCCTGAAAATATTTATTTATTTTACTACAAATGCAGGTTGATACTGTAGATATATTTCTATACAGGTATTACGTGTAATGCGTCTTTCTATTATTTAAAAGAAGTACCACAATTATCAAAATGTAATTACATTTCTACACAATGTGTTGAAGTAATAAAATTCAAGTTTTATATGAAAAATTTCGCTGATACTGAATATACGTGCATAAATATATTTAGACCTAAAGAACTTCGTTAAAAGAAAATTAGTGAATTTCATTTTTTCTGGAAAGTTGTCAAATTATGAATGTAGTTGATATACGTGATGTGCATAAATCTAGAAAATATTAACTTTAATACTAAACTATCTGTGGCTTTGTAGAGTTAAATCCTAGGAGTAGTAATACTTAAGCTCCAATAGGTAAGATTTGTAAAAGTTACATCCGGAAGAAAATTTAAAATAAGCGTGAGAATATTAGTTAACAGCCAAACATTTCAAATTCTTTTGGTTAGTAATCGAATATATGATGAAAATCCGAATATTTCTGAAAATGCCAAAAATCACACCTTTTTCATCAATTCACCGTTATAAGCAACAGGCCATTGTAAAAAACGTATAAAAATAAATTAACAATTTCACTTATAATGAGTTATAAGTGGTAGCGTTACAAGACCTCATAACTCACAAATTAATTACAATAAACCAAATAATCGTAAGGGTGAGTTCGGATTGATTGAATAATTGCATAATTAATATATTGTGCTTGAATAAATCTAATCTGATTCAATAAAATCAGCATTGAATAATAGAATGACCTGCGAATCCAAATCACTAAAGGTTAGTTTATCGATTGGTGGGAGAAAGAGATGTAAATTAGATAAATACTAAATTCATCAACCATCCGTACAAATAGTTTAAAATTTATTTATATTGATACAAAGATAATTATTGTAAGTTTATTTATAGGTATTTTTTACTTAAGGACATTTTAAACCGTTAAAATCGTTAAGATCCCTAATATTTCGTTTAACTGTTGATTTAAGTTTATATTCTCTTACCTATATGAAATACAGTACAGAGAAAGTTGTTTTCGGTTAAAATTTTGGATGTTAAGTTTTTCGAAGAATTACAATTAGTCGCTCAGATCCCCCTGAGTCCAAAGAACATGTTTTTAGAAATTGGTCTGTATGTGTACATGTAATGTATGCGTCTATATGTGCACGTTTGTGGTCAATATAGCTCGAAAACTAAACGTCGTAATAAAGTGAAACTTTATATTTGAAAATTTTGTTAAAATCGAATCACCGGGAGTGTCACTTTATTCCTGCGATGTTTAGATTTTTTGTCATTTTCTCGAAAACCGTTTCAACAATTTGTTTAAACTTTCCGCGTTTCTTACGCCTATAATGCTAGTTTGTGAGAACTAATAAGTTTCTCTAAGAAAACTCGTTGAAGCGAGTTATCGAGGAAAATCTCCGAAGCTAAGCAGTGTTTCGCATGGCAAGTTAATTTAATGGGTGAAATTGCCATTATCGTTCCCAAAGTGAATATAAATTAATATTTCAATGATCTGTGTGAATTTTTTGCATATCTAATTACTTCTCATTTAAATGCATACATTATTTTTGCTTTAAATTAGCTTAAAATTTAATTATAAAATTATAGAATTAAAGTTATAATTATAAAATTAGTATATGTATATGGAAAATTATAAATGGATGAATTATTTATGCTTTTAAATTAAATTTAGAGTTGAGAATGGAGATGTATAAGAAAGTAACTAAGGTCAATGATTTCAAATAAATTAAAAATTAGCAAAAAAGGGCCATGTGTTGTCTCATGCAAAATTTTTTCTGAAGATACGCAATTGTTTTTAATTAAGGTTTTTAAAATTATGAAATGTTCACTTCAGTCGTTTATTTTTAATTTCATTACAATAAACCATTGGAAACTTTTCGTTCAGAATCAAAATCTTCATCTAATGACATTTCAATATACAGGATATTCCTTTTAAAAAATACCTATTTTGTTATGTGACTCTGAAATGAGAAATTCTCTTGTTTTTCTGTATTCACCATTGTAATCGCTAGAAAAAGTTCTTGAACCTTGTTAATTTAATCATTTTCATATCTCTAATAATAGCAAAGTTAGATATGATGTGCACTTAATTTGAAACACACCGTACGCAAGCTTGTGTATGTGGGTGGTCGATATATCTCGAAATATAAACGACTAAAAAGTGAAGCTTTATATTTCAGTTTATTACCTTCTTGAGACATCCTGATAAGAATTGCGTTAAAATAGAATAACCGTAAGTGCCACTTTATTTATGCGATTTTTAGGTTTTTTGCGATTTTTTTGAAAACAGCTCTAACGATTTTTTTAACTTTTCACGTTTTTTACACATATAATGCTATTATACGCAAAATAATCAGTTTCTCTGAAAAAATTCGTTGAAACGAGTTATCGAGGAAAAAGCCGGAGTTGAGCAGTATTTCGTGTGTCCAGTTAATTCTATGGATATCGGTTGACCTTATCGTTCCCAAAATGAATATAAATTAATATCTTAATGATATTTGTGCATTATTTACGTATTAAATTATTTTTTATTTAAATCTATAATTTACTTTTGCTGTAAGTTAGCTTAAAATTTTATTGTGTTGTGGTGTTGAAATACACAGGTGCGGCTAGTCTCGTTGTGCTCGGCAATAGATCCTATTCGAGTCGCGGTTATGGTTTGAATTGGAGAACATCGAGCTTTTGCTGTTCAGGCGTATTTTGAAAACAAGCGTGTAAAGAGTTCTTCGCCGACGATTTAACCATCCACGTAATAACTCAGTTCCTAATGTGAACAAAATTCGTTCATAAGTTAGGCGGTTGGAAGAAACTTGTGGCACGCTGACACAGGGAACACCCAGACTTCGCAGCTCAATAAATACATCGGAAAATATGGAACTGATTAGAGCACCAATTGAGCGATCGCCACGTTGTTCTGCTAAGAAGAACGCTATTGCTCTAGAGATTGCAGGCCGCAGTTTAAGAAAGATTTCTAAGTAGGACTTAGATTTCATACATACAAAATAATAACGGCTTAAGAGTTGACTGAAACAGATTATGTCAACTGTAGAAATCTTTATGAGCAAGTGCGTGCACAGATCCCTCCAACAATTGCTTTTTTTTCTAGTGACGAAGCACATTTTCATTTAAGTGGAACTGTTAACAAGTAAAATTTTCGTTACAGGAGTACAAACAACCCCCGACTAATTTGTGAAAAACCACTTTATTACCCTAAAACAACTGTGTGATGTGTTGTGCCATAATTCCGAGTAATAGGCCTACACTTTGTTGATGAGGAAGGTGTGACAGTAACTTTTAATTCCGATCGTTATATGTCAATGTTGCACAATTTTTGCAGTCCAAAATTGAAGAGATTGTTGAAGAAGAGGGATTGGGAGAATTACGATTCTAACAGGATGGGGCTACAGCTCATATAGTACGAAATTCTCTCAAAGGACATCTGGTCTTCCGTTTAAGTATTGTGGGATGGCCAGTGCGATCTCCAGATTTGAGCGTTTGTGATTTTCTTCTTTAGGTTTATTTGAAGGACAAAGTGTTCAAAATTCGCCCTCACAATCTACCAGAGCTAAGGAAGAAGGCTATTGAAGAGATTAATGCCATACCCCACGGTATGTGTGAACGAGCTATCCAAAATTTCAGAGAACGTTTCCAGCAGTGTGTTGATGCTAACGGCCGTCACCTGAGAGGCATTATTTTTAAAATTTAATGAATATAAAATGGCATGTACTGCTGTGTTCATAAATAAAAACCGTGTCACGCTATATACGATTTATTACGAATAAAGTAATAGGTTTACATCAAATATGAATTAATTTCCTTCGAAGTACTCTCCTTAGCTCGCGATGCACTTATCCCAACGTCGATTGGAGGCATTCCTAGAAGTCTTCTTTCGGAAAGACTTTCATCTGCTCCGTCGTAGCCCTCTCTGTCGGGAATGGTGTCAAAACGTTTTCTTTTTAGCATAGTTTTTAATTTTGAGAAGATTCATAAGCCGCATGGTACTCAATCTGGAGGGTAAGACACGTGTAGACAGACAGGAACCTTTTTTCAGTCAAAAATTGGCGGATCAGAAGCGAGGTGTGGCATGACGCGTTCTCATGTTGAATTATCGGTTAAAATGCTTTGCATGGACAGATATGAGGGTGTAGTTCTTCAGAAAGCTCCCAAATAGTCAATCGCCTGTTTGAGTGAACTATTTTTGCCACTGTTTGCACGTTTTTGTCTGTTTTTAAATTGGAAGGACCCCACAACGATTGCTGTCTTCAATTGACTCGTTTCCGCTATTAAGTCATTCGTACCACTTGTAAACAGTCTTCAAAGTCACTACATTATCACCATACACTGATTTTAACATTTCATGGGCTTCTTTGGCACTTTCTTGCAACTTAAAACAAAACTTAATGTTAACGTGTTGTTCAAAATTCATGATGCGCAACAGATACAGTAAACACGACATCACTTTTCTTGCTCTGGAAACCGACTAACAAATCACAACTTGTCAAACTTGACACTGGCTAGATCAAATAATCAGGCTATCGAACTTATTACTTCAAATGGATGTAGCGTCAGAAGTTCCAGTTATAAAAATTCATTCACCGCATTTTGTGATCACACCTCGTACGTCTGCTAATTTTTTATAATCCTTTAAAACTACTTAATCCATTTTTCCACACCCTGTATATATAAAATTATAAATGGATGGGTTTTTTAAGCTTTTAAGTTAATTTTAGGGTATTCAGTGTAGGTGTATAGGAAAGTAGCTAACGTCAATAACTTCAAATTATATTTGAAATGGACAAGAAAAAGTCGTGTGTTGTCTCAACCCAGATTTTTTGTTAGAATATTGTGAAAATATTGAGAACAATTCGATCAGTAGGTTTAAATTTTTTAAACTGTCGTCATTCGATTATTAAATTAATATTTTAGTAATTTTTTATAGATCGATTTATTCATTTTTAAATTAAAACTATTATATTTTTACTTTGCTAGTTATACAGTAAGGGCTCAGGAAAACAGAAATATCGTTAGACATAGCCAAAAGAATAGATTTTATTTTACCTGGGGTAAATACGTTATTGTAAATACAAAGTTCATTCAGTTAAATTCGATTGTTTTCGGCATAATATCAAGTTAGCTTCGACCGGCCTAATAAATAATTTATATTAACTTGACATTGATGGGAAATTAAAACCATGGCAAAATTAATTATAAATACTAAACATATAAAATAAATAAACTAAGAAAGCAATATTAAAAGGGGAACAATACACAAATCGGTTCGGTACAACAAATAAAGTAGTAAAACGTAAAATAGAGATTTTTGAGCAGCCAATTTATTCCATCCATCCAACCTAGACAAATCAACAACTTTTCAGAACTCCGAGTGCTTAATTCAAAACTGCAGATGAGCAGGCGGATCGTTAGTCCGTAAAAACTTCTAAAATAGTTTTAACAGGCACATTCCGTGGATATTAAGTGTTAGGAGTAGTGTTAGTGCCTTGTTAAAGAATAAATCGTTTCATTATATTGAACATTTAAAGAGTGTTTTACCAGTTACCCAAAATGTAAAATATGACGTATTATTTAATGGTGCAGCGCCTTTTATAATCACCTTTTCGGGTTATTATTCCAACAGTCTTTGTTATCCTTTAAGTCGTTCCAAAGGATATTAGTTACAATTAGCGCAATCGAGATGAGATTATAACCGATCTAGAAAAATAGATTTAGCAATACCACTTATGTGCCAGAACTGAGCTGTTTTTATTTCTGAAACGAAAATATAGCATTACATGACACGAATATAAAAACCCGAAGAAATTAAAATCAAATAAAGCGATGCTACTGATTACAATTATTAAAAAATTGACGAATTACGTAAGCTCGCAGCCAGGTAGCGAGCACTCGATTAGCTTAGGCAAAATTTGTAAACTCCACTTAACTAATGTCACCTAGTTTAAAACATGTGAAAAAAGTAAAATAACAAAATCCCTTTGCAAATAAAACGTTACTGTTGGAAGTAAAACGCTCCGAAGAGTATTTAATAAAGCTATTAAAAGTTTATAATTGAACCTAAATTGAAACAATGAGATTTAAGTTTATTTTATTATGAAAGTAGACACTGTAAAAAGAAGTAGAAAATAAAAAAAAATTAAAGCATACTTCAATAGATACCTAGTTTGGAATTAAGTCAATCACCATATTTGAATAAGGAAAAGCGATATTAGGGCTACCAAAGACGAGTTTTACGTTAAAGCGTTTTTTGGTACAAAGATCGTTCAAAAAAGCAATAAACTCGATCCGAAGAGAAAGACAGCACAATGTTATAGTAAAATATCAAAGCGACCGTCAGACATAAAAAGTGCACATTTATGTCATAAAGATCTGCAATAGCTATGACGTCACCTCGATTAGTTTCAGTAAAAAGTTGTCACAAGTGAGAATAATTAATAATTTGATGTAATACACAAAGACGATGTGATCTTGCCCAATTAATTTTTTTTTCAACTTTAAACAAACAATCAAAGAACACACAACCAAAGAATACACAACTAATAAAATCTTGGGTAACGCTCATGAGTCGATGCAAGAGCAACATTAATCATTTATTTTCCCCGCCTCCAAAATTAGTTGACTGAGAGAGTGCGTTTTATATAAAATGAACTATAATATAACTAATTAGATGGTGTGATACTTTCATATAGCATTTTACGTTTGAAGTTATTCTTTATATAAGGTCTATTTTCAAATATCTCCTTAAATCCTACGTGTAGTAAGGCACATGTTCGTGAACTTGCCATACCAGTTGTAGCAATGGCGTTGGTATGTATGCATCATACTGAACGATCGAGGTATTTAAAACGATTTAATGGCTCGCCAACTGTAAAGTACAGCAGGTACTCCGGATTTTAATTGCAAGAACATAGCAGCAGCGGACATTCCTCTCCAAATGTATGAGGCGTATGGCCCTAATTCAATGAGCAATAGCAAAATGCATTAGATTATACAACGACAGGATGAAAAACGGAATCTATGAGCTCTGTAATACATAATTTTTCTGTGTACGCACTGTTCCAGCTGAATAGCAAGATTTTTTAAATTCATTCATAAATATTAATTTAATCCCTATTTCAGCTCACATATATGTATTTAAAAACATATATTTAGCTATTTCTATCATAAGTATAACATCATTTGATCCCACCAAAAGCGCGACCACTAAATGCGCATATACCATTTAATTCAATCACCAGCATTACTGCTTAGGATCCCGCTCAATGTCAACATTGATAACTCGTTCGAGTCTTGAAAAGCAATCAAACCTATTATATTCTATTGTGGGATCAAACACAGAAACCTTTATACTAAATAATTCATCAGTGATCGGTAGTTAAAACAAATGTGAAACTGTATCAAGTCTTTCGTACACTATACTATCTTATCGTCCTTAATTTTCATCTTCCTAACTTAGCAGTACCACAAGCTAAATTCAAATAAATACAACTTCCATCAGCGCTTCCGCTACCAGATACTCTAAAATAAGTGTAAGAGATTTATTACATTAACTGTTGACACATAAAATATTTTATAATTTAGAAATAAATTACGGTTCACTATTCTAGCGCTAATCAGCGCAAATACGCACGCTATAAATTGATGTACAATTAGGGCGGTGTTCATTGCCAGAAGTACACATCAAAATTCAATGAACTTTTTTCTACACAAATAAGTGTGATAAAGGTAACGATAACCTAATTTCTGTTATTAATTGACCTAATTTATTTTATTACAGGTATCCACAGTCTTAACTTAGTCGGACTAAAGCCATAAGTGTACTCGATGTCAGGGATCTACAGCAGCTTTAGTTTAGTGCTGGTAATTATATCATATACTATTCGTTTATTTTAATACTATTTGAAGTAATATAGCTAATTAAATCAATAAAAAAGTATAATCCCGTTCGTTGCCTATTTATTCGATACTTCCATAAACAACAAGTAATATAGAAGCAGATATAATGTACAAACGGCTCTTATTCCCTGATTTTTCTTAAAGTGCAAATTAATTCAAATAATTGCGTTCGGTTGTCCAAATGTTACAACATCCAAATTTTAATGGAAACTGTCTGTAACTTGACTTAACTTAACAAACTAGGAACAAAATAAATTTTAAACCTAAATACTCACACGCAAAAATTGTTAAATATTTCGAATGTTAAATTAGGAATATCTTTAATTATCCTAAATAGTTAGTGCCAAGTTATTAATGGTTAGTCTTAAAACCGTTGCTGATTTTCAATATTTGGTCTTGTGCGTCATACTTATATTCGGATGTTATGAGTATATTAAATTCCAGGCAGATCTGGAACTTAATACGCTCTATGTGCTCTGAATTTTACAGAAAGGTCACTTTGCATTATAGTTTTGAGATGCCCTACCGGTATCTTCTTCAGCGTAACCGCCTACACGTCAATGAAACTTGTTCTCGCCGTTCATCAGATTGATGATTTGAGAAACGTGTTTCAGCAATCGATAGTTGGGATATACTAGACTACCATTTCTTATCGTGTATTTTTTCTCCAATCGCGCCTTTTTATCGACTTGATTTATATTTCCAAGTTCGCAGGAGCGTCCGCGGATGTTATCGTACGGTTTCTGAATTCATTAATTCACCTGGAACTCCATCATCGCATTCGAGATACCAATTCTCCTATTTATTTATTGTAATTTCCGGATTCCTCCGGTTCCGCTATATATAGTATTATTACCTGAACTTTGAAACAATTGGATTCCAGCTGGTAGAAATCGTTTAAGGGCACTTTTCAATCTCCTATTAGAAGTACGTCCTTTGACGACTTCTTTTTAGTTAATACTGTCTTCTCACATCCTTATGCCCATTTGCAATCTGTCCTGCATTTATTCTTCAGCGTCTCTACGTTATCTTGCCTTAAATATTGTATTATTGATTAGTTCATTCTTGTTAGCACTCCGTTGCACTTGTATTAAAGAATTCCAACTCGCACTTTTTCCATTTTATGCTTACGTTAAATATATTTAAATTATTTTGTATACAGGTCCTAACTAAATGGAATAATTATTAATTTTTTAATTCAAGCAATTTCGTAACGCTATTCAGACAATCAGAACTGCTAATTCACTTTCTTATTATTTTAAATACTTCCTTCCCTAATTTAATTCTTTATATATACAGGATACTCTTACAATCTTTTATTTACTAACACTTATTTTACATACTTACTACATTGCATAAATTTCCAAGTATTATATATGCAAGATGTTACAGCCCACATTGAATCTTTTGAGTAAAAGGAATTTAACGAGTTGCAACTTTGTGCTAAGTGACCAACGCCTTTTCCGGTACATAATTTTATTCATCAGAGGTCAGCATTGACAAAGATGTGGGAACAGCCGTTAAGGCGTGATTTTTTTCACAGCCAGTGGAATTTTATGAAAAACAAGTTACAAAAACTCGTGAAACATTACGACAAATATTTAAGTAGTGAATAGTAATAAGTAAGTCGACACATCAAGTAGTTGTATAAAATTCAGAACTACTTAGTGGTGTGGGTTGCGTGTTCTTCCTCAACCAAGAGCAGCAGTCAGGTTTCCTCTCCACTGTAGGAAGGGTAAAAGCATACAGGGTATCTGGGATACGTAGCATAACTTTAACAGCAGATATATCTTGGTATGCGCAACAAGGAACGCTTATAAGCCATGTGTCTAAATTGCATAGTTTTCGAAATAATTGCCATTAAAGTTTTCAACCCTCTACTGTGTTGAACAAAAAATGGCTGATCGACCATACAACTTAAACTAGCGGCTGAAGCCGACCAAACGACTTCGGTATGCCTTATATAATTTCATAGTGCCATTAATAACTGTACTCAGATGTTTATTATAAAGAGACACTAATTGCCATTTAAAATAAAGTTTTATTTTCCTCATTAAAATGCCTAGTGCTGTGTTAATTGTGCAAGTTTATAATTTCTTCAAAATAAAAAACAAGGTTTAAATAACTTTCACTTCTACAAAGTCGCTTTAACACGAAGTTAAATCGTTTGCTATAAATATCTTCATATTATTAATATTTACAGTCACTTATGTTATATACTGTTAACGCCATAAGAATTTTATTTATCTAAATAAATTTAGTTGTAGTTTCTTTATAATTTATTTGAGGTTTTAACAAATTACCCTCGTATAATAGTTTAGTTTTGATATTATATATTTTCACACATTACTTTCACACACGTGGCAAAAGAGATAACGCTTTATATTTTGAAGACGGTTCTCATAGAATATTTGAATAATGCACACGTTGATTTTGCTTATCGTATTGGTGCGACAGTAGTTAGAAAATCCAGAAATTCCTTGTTTCCATTCCTTATATTTTATTTCTGGATA
>JAHWXV010499746.1:0-10869 GCA_024586415.1 Phrixothrix hirtus | reverse complement strand
AGTGCGGTAAAGGAACTCATTACAGCACTAGTGCGGTAAAATAGCTCATTACGATGCTGAAATGAAACAATTTCTATAGCAACTTCGTTCATATGATTTCGTGCATTAAATTTCGCCTTAAAAATTATAGACATTTGCTTAATTACTTTTATGATAATAGATAAAATGTTGTACAATATTCGTATCGTAAACGTATATTACGATACTTGATGGGTTGTCCAACTCGGCCTTTCGGCCTCGATGCACAATTTTCCCGTCGCGTATCGTAATCTTATACTTTACGATACTTGTATCGTAAATAACTATTACCTATTCTCATAGCGAAATATGTTAGTTTACGATATTCATTGCAGCATCGTAATGAGTTATTTTACCGCACTAGTGCGGTAAGGGAACTTACTTTTTTAATTTACACCAATCTGTAAATTTTTTGTATTCCAGCTCGTATCTTTGTCTCGACTTTGCAGGTATAATTGTGCTGAGTGCCGCGTCAGCAAGAATTTGCACATCGGAGGGAATATTTTCGTTGTCATCATTTATATCACACATTTTGGTCAATCAAATATGGATACATAAATAAAAACAATTTCTATAGCAACTTCGTTCATATGATTTCATGCATGAAATTTCACCTTAAAAATTATAGACTTTCGTTTAATTACTTTTATGATAATAGATAAAACTTTGTAAAATATTCGTATCGTAAACGTATATTACGATACGTGACGGGTTGTCCACCTCGGCCTTTCGGCCTTGTTGGACAATTTTCCCGTCACGTATCGTAATCTTATACTTTACGATACTTGTATCGTAAATAACTATAATCGTCCCAAATTATTATATGCACCCCACATCTCCATATAGGTAGTACTTCCTGGGAATAGTAATTCTAATTTTTATATTATAAATTAGATCTTAAACAAAATATAATTACCTTGTCCAACATTCTCTAAAATTGCGACTTCAAGGGTTCTTACATCTATTCTCCGTAAAATAATACTATATATATATTTAGATCGACTTAATGAAAAAGATATATAAATAAATAGCAACTATGTATATTGTGTAAACATGTATAAAGTTTAATAAATATAATTGGTAACAGACAAATTGATATTACCATGTTATACCTAGGTACTTTATATACTGTGTTCAGCATCATTGGAGTCAGAAGGCTTTTAAACATACTATTCATTTATTCTGACTTTTTTTATTTATAAATTTTGACCCCTATATGTAATTTGTTTGGAGTTTCCGTTGATTTGAGGTAGTAGGTCAATTATTAACGTTTAGATAAATAGAGTTTATTTTACCACTCAACGTTTCGCACAACACAGTTGGCTTCAATATATTTTTCAGGGAAATCGCTAAGTTTAGGCAAAAGGACATCAAACACTTAAGAATCTTAGCAAGTTTTAAAAAATAAGTTATAGCCATTTTCGAGAAAATTGGAAAAAATTTAAAATTATAAAAATAAAGTGGCACTTCCGGAAGATAGAAAACATAAATATAATTTTTCATTTTTACATTTTTATATGATGTTTAGTTTTTGAGATATGTTGTCACAACTTAGACGGTTATGACTTCAAATATAAATTTTCATTTAGCCAGGGACCTAGTAAAATTACTTCCGGTTATTCCATTTACGGAAAATTTTCTGAAAAACCGCCTAGATTATATGGTGGGGCATTAAATGTCTAAGAAATATAGTAATTTTTAAAAAATCGTTAGAGCCGATTTCGAATAAATTTCAAAAAATTCAAAAATGACAAGAGTTAAGTGGCACATCCTATTATCAGATTTTAGAGAAATTGTTGCAACCACGTGCTTGGATGGATAAAAACTTAAATATTTACAATTTTTCATTTACAAGATATCGTGTTCACAGACACACACACACACACGCATACAGTCTAATTTCCAAAAATATGGGGACCCGAAAACGTGCATTTTCACTAGATTTTCGACATCGAAAATTTTGAACACATCTTAATATGCGCAACAGAAAACGTTTATAAACTATGTGTCTAAATTGCATAGTTTTCGAAATATTTGCAATTAAAGTTTTTAGCCCGCCCCTGCTTTTTAATTTGGTCTACTGTATTGAACAATAAGTGGCTGGTGCGCTATACATCTTCAACCAGTGCCGAAGTCAAACGAACGACTTCGGTATGACGCATACGGTTTCATTAATGAATGCCCTTTAATTACCGTTTAAAATAAAAAGTTTTATTTTTTTCCTTAAAAGTTCTATAGTGTGTTAATTGTGAAGTTTATAAAGTCTTTAAAATAAAAACAAGGTTTTTACTTAATAGGAATCATTTTTAATATATATACAATTAATTGTATTATTGAAAACGGACACATTTTCTTAAATAACTTTCACTTTTACAAGGCCTCTGTAACACGACGTTAAATTTTTTTGATAAAAAATATCTTCATATTAATATTTACACTGGCTTGTTTTGTGTATAATTGGATTTTTGTGAAAATGGTTAAAAATCTAAACGATAAATGAATTTCATTAAGATTTTGTGTAGTAAAAACTATCTTCAGACAAATTAAGGTAAATAAAACTTATGTCAATTTAAGATATTTATCAAATAAGTTTATAATAATTAATGCGTAAATAATTATAATTAATAAGCAATAGTGTTTTATCACATACAAACAAACATATGATTTAAAGAAATAGGTTCGATTACTTTTTATTAAAACAGCTCGCGACCTTGACTCGAAAAACTACTTCAACAGTAAAGGTAATATAATATTTTGTCAACAAAAACGATCATATATATGTTTTTAAGTAAGTTTCATGGTAAAGTATATTACAGATCCGTATCCAGGATAGATTTTTACCAGAAAATTTACGAAAACTTTTTTTACATTAGATTATAAATTTCTACAGATTTATGTTCACAAAGTACTTGGGTACTCGTGTGTTAAATAATGCTTTTTATATCGCGGATACTCCGTTTTCATATAGGGTAAGAGAAAGTAAAGATAGAAAGCATTTTATAAATAGATCCTTGTAAGCACATATGTTAGATGTGACTTAACGAATAATATGGAAAATGAGAAGGAGGCAGATTGTGGAGTAAAAGAAGAATGCAATATTATTTTAATCTTATTAACAAATATTTGCTTTACCAGCTAGCTGAATCTTAAACAGTTAAAGCAAACTGATCAAAATCATAATTCAAGTCGTGGCTAGTTGATCTTAATGCTTACCTTAAACGGACGATAAATCTTTACATAGAAAGGTAAGAATTAAACTATTTATACTTCAATAAATTGTCAAAATAACAGTAAAATTGTCCAGTTTTATTTGCAGTGGGAGAGTGGTTAGCGGATATCTGATTACAACATGTTAGTGGACATCAACAATGCCTACTCATACGGTCATTGCAAGTGAAATGAGTAATTAATGTTTCAATTATAATTAATTGTCAAATATTATTAAAATATAGCCGCTTAAATCTTAATTTAACGGAGAATGTATCTAGCCAAATGCGATTTATCTGCGACAGGGGGTTTATTCATTTATAAACAACGGATATTATTAAAATAGGTCTCTGTCGATTCGCAAGCTCTATGGATGATTACATACTATCAAGGTTATCGTAGAAAACTAAAATACTTGCATAAAGGCTAACATGTCTCCAAATCTGTTAAATAATCTAGTAATTTATTTGATATTAAATAAAATAGAGTAATTAAACGTTTAAATCATCGTACCACTAATTCATAAAGAAATTCAAAAACTTACCAGTTTACTTAAAATAGGAAAATATTGCATAATATTTGTGGCACAAAAATGTTGAAGGTTACAGATTTATCTGCCTTCTGCGTTGCCTAACCAGTAAGTATAACATCGTAGAGTCTTCTTAAAGACTGCAAAATACTAACACGTGTCTTCGTCCCGTACCGAAAAATTTCTAAAATATATAGTTTACTTCAGTAAGTTAATTTTAACCAATTTAAGTAATGATCTTGAAGATTTCGTAAAATTCATAGTCAGTGGCGTGAATAAAATTTCAAGGAGATTAATTGAAAATTAGATAAAGCTAAAAGTCTGAAGTAATATTAAATTTCAAAAAAATTGTAAACAACACAATGGCGGAGTATACCTGCAATTGTTTCAAGCTAATAAATTCAGAGTAAACAATTATGTTTACAAATCCCAATGGCTTAAACAACATACATACAGATATTTTTTATTGTTGTAGCCTCAAACTCGGCCTAATGAAATTTAAAATGATTTTATAAAAATCAATGTAAAAATCTACCACATTTTTACTGCAGGTAAGTAATAAATCCCTTACTGCAAGCATTGTTTTTATTCCAAGTCCTCCTGCACACTCAATTATTTCAAAATTGAACACTATCTAAAGACAAATGAGATAAAAGAAAAGGATGTACGTGAGGTTACATAAATGAAAAATGTAAAGCAATTATGAGGTATGGCGTTAAATAATTTATTTAAACCTTGTGAATGTAGTTTAAAAAGATATGTTAACGGTTTAGTCAAAAAATCGTTTCAATACAACACAAATTTCAAGAATTTAGATTAAATTTTGGTAGATAAAGACGAACAATACAAAGAACAGAACACTAAACAACTAGCTTAATCCTTGTGATCCCAAAATACGCGCACTAACCGCCTAACAATCCCTCGTATTCAAAGAATGTTTCCAAGATATCAAGGGTGTTACAGGATATGCATTCCAAATATACAAACGCTTTACACTTACCTGTATTAATTCTGTGTATAGTACAAAACTCATTATATTAAAACATCCCGAATCCCTCAAATAACAATTCATGTTAAATAAGTACGTAACTATTTGCATCAACTGCACGAGTATAGAACAAGTAGATAAAATTGATCTTAATCGCATGATTAGTGTTAAGCATAGGTAAGAAATACAACCATGTAAATATATGTACATATCAAAATAAAATGTTTAATTTTAAATATACAATTTAAAACGTAATAATGTTTGATTAAAAAATAATCAGTAATAAACAAAACAACTGGATTTATAATACAATTATTTAAAAGGATAATAGAACAACGATGTAGGTATATACAGTTAAGCTCCAAAATAATAAGGTACGCGCAAATGTAAATCATGCGAGCACATGCAAAGATAAACTTAAATGCAAATAGAATACCTCGAATTAAAACTATATTGCGAGCATAATCGGGCCCCGACCATTAATCTCCGATTGAGCTAAGCTAGAAGTTAAAGCACTAAACAAAAGTAAAATACTAAACCTAGAAGTAATACGTCATTATAACCTTAAAATAGTCTGGCCAGCCGAGATTGAAATGGCAATTAAACGGAGGCTACGCTTTTACATCAAATTCGCAACTCTTAAAGAGATTAAATATGCCAACAAATCACAGTCATACAATACCCCCCACTGTCGTGCCAAGCCTAATACAGTGCATTTGAAAACTATGCAACTCCTCTGCCGGATCCTGTACTTCTTTACATTCTAAAATGATACCAAATATTTCTACAATATCATTTTCTTCGTAAAATTCAAAAGAATAGAGTTGCAGTTTATTTGAAAAACTTTGATTCTAATTATTTGTTGTTGCAGATGACATGAGTCTATTATGTATACCTAATTAGTTTTACGGTTAAAATTTGATTTAATAGAATTATTTAGATTATTTTAATTTAATCAAAATTTAAATAAAATGAGCGGTTTTTTGACTAGAATAGATTTGTTATGTAATGCAGACTTCCAAAACACCAACTTCAGAAGTACCTAAAGAAATGAAAAGGTTATATTATCTAAATGATTCAACATAATCGCATTCAATAATCTATATTTTTATTTCTAATTTACGTATGTTATAAGAAGGTGTCATGCGTGTTTATACAAGATTCAAAAAAGTCACGGTTAGGACAAGAAAGCGTATTGGGGTTTACTCGGAATGTAAAGGACTTATTGTATTTTATAACAGGCGTTCATATCCTTTGGCCATACGTTAAATAAAGTTGGAAGAGTTAGAATGTAAAAGTCAGTCACCTTGTTCAAATGTCACTTCAAACCGAGTAGGTATACTTATTGCCAGTTAAAAAATTCAAGTGCCGCCAGAATAGAATAGATATGGGCAGGTTCTTGAAGCGTTTAAGATGTTCTTAACATTTGTTGATCTTAAAGCTTAATCCAAATATTACGTCCGAAGTAATAACAATTATTTTGTGTTTTGCCGACTTCAGCTGACTTTCACTATGCTTCCCGTTTGGTTTGAACAAAAAGCGTCAAAGAACAAAAAACCTGTTAAACTGAGCGACTAACAATCAGCTCACATAATTTATTTTAGAATGTTTAGCTTGGATTCATAAAATAAACTTGCTATTTATCACATGAATATAAATGGAAGCTTATTAGAATATTTAGGGAACAGCTATGATTCATTTTTTGAAACAAAAAACAAAATATTTTTCTAAACGATTGTTTGTTTTAATTTTGTGAAAACTGTCATTGTAAATATCTTTTTATATTCACGATAGCTGGATCATTATAATATGTATACAAGATCTAAGGGAGATGAATCCCAAAACTTTAAATTAGCATAAAAACTTTATTGATCGTGGAATTCCCTCCCAGGCAGGCTTACAAATTACCGGGACACTATGTTTAATTTTTGTATCACCTGCATAAAATTAGTTGTTAAAACAATTTTGTTCTAGGAATTATACCAAACACACACCTAAATATTATTATTTGCCGAGATCTAGATGGGCTAAAAATCCAAAGGTAAAAGCACTTTTTGGGACTTTTGTATCTAAACAACTTCGACCAAACATAATTGTTCAATTTTTTTAAACTCCCTGTATAAAATAGCGTTCTTGACGTTATAGTAAAGTGATTTCAAAACGCTATTACGATCGACACAATCGAATCAGTAATTACGGGCCAAAACATTGCAATGAACAAATTGTCGCGACGTAATTTAATAATCTATATTTTCGTTGCCTACGTCAAATGGGTTGCCCAAAAAGTGCACCATCTCAAATTTCAAAGTTTTCACAATTGCAATACCAGTCTTCCGTATTGTGAGGAAGTAAAAGCAATACAAAGGTAAAAATTAGTGTTTCGCCGTCGCTCATCAAATTGAAAAGAAATAACAGTTTAATTGCCAAAGGGGTGACAAGATTAATTGCCAAGTGACCATTGAAAATTTCAATTTTATATAGATATTTTGCGACCTTTCATTTTTTTACCCTTTTTCAGGATTACTTGCTTTGTTTTATCTAAGCTCTTTATTTGACAAATGTACAAAAAATTTCAAATTGAAATAATTATTCATCAACAATAGAAACATATATACCGGGTGACCACCCAAATAGTTCGTATTAAATAAGTTTTAGTTTATAAGGGGTATCTTAAAAAAATGTTAACGCTTATATGGCTTCAACGTTATTCATATTTTACTGAACATACATAAACATTATTTATACAGTATACAGCCATATTTTTCGACTGTTTCCCATTGACATAAATTTTTAAGAACGATAGAATATTGCTTCCATTGCACGTTTGCACATTCAAAGTGAGATAATATGTACTATATTTGTAATCATCTAATATCAGTTGACTTAAATTGTCTATCTTCGAAATGTACCTCTCTTTCAACATTCCCCATAGCTAAAATTCACAGTGGATTATATCCGATGATCGTGCAGGCCAACAGCTCGATCAATCCATCGATTTTAAAGTTGTTCATTTAAAAATCCGCGTACAGCACCGTTCCCAGAGAAATTTATAGCACAAACTTGAAGCGTCTCCATGTATTGATCTGCATTCACTGTATTTCCGTCGAAGAAGTAGGGCCCACTAAACATATTCAATGTCACTACACACTAATCACCAACTTCAGGTGAGGCGCATTTATGTTCACGGGCTATCCTTGGATTTTAAGAACTCCAGATCACACAATTATGATAATTTACGTGACCTTCAGCTTCATCGCCGAAGATAACCATATCTGAAAAGTTTTCTTGAATATTCTGTAATTCCAAGAAAATTTCACAGCACCTAACCGGTTTAGTTTATCTGCGTTACTCAGAGCCTGAACCATTTGAATGTGGTAAAGTTTCATGTACCTACGTCGTTAGACACTATACGGCAAACTGCAGGACGGGCAATTGTAATTTCATAACTGAAACATCTTACTGACTGTTCAGAACTCTGACGAAATGCCTGCTGGACAACCGCTATGTTCAAACCACTTCTAGCAGTTCGCTTGCGTTCACTTTTTCCCTTGCAATTATCAATGCCATGAATGCGGTAAATAGTTAACTGTCTAGAAGATTCTTCACTAAACCGCTCTTCAAATATTTTTCTCGCTGTAGTTGCTGATATTGCTCGTAAAACTTGCCATTTCAAAAGTTATGCAATGACAGTACAGAAAATATCAACATTAAATTAAAGTAGTATAATCATTTGTGCTTCGTTACTGCTTCCAAAAAGTACATTTGGTTTTCTTTGTGCTCTTTTGGTTAGAGAATTAATTAAAACATAAACAAATTTAGGACTTTTCGGAAATATGATCGGATGGGTACATATAGTTTGATGTTTTATATTTTACACTTTGATATTCATCTACATGTTGTACATTGTTTCTTTATTTATTTTGTTGCTGTAAATTCAGAATGCAGAAATTTCTTTGGCCCTCTTGGCATCCTCTACTATGGCAATTTAGCCATGCCTACTTGAACTTTGCCGAACCAGTAGGGATTTTTAACGTGCCAAACATCACATTGACACGATACCTACGATTTTAGTTCGTTGTCGGAGAAGGAGGCAAATACATAAATTGTTTGTGTTTGCAAGCATAATACAGAACCACTACCTGCATTTAAATACAATTGAAGTTCATAAATCTGTTTTATTATCGTATGATCTGCTGTAACTGTAAGATGCTTAATTACTAAGACCTTATCGAAGAAAGTTCTATTTCGAGTACAACAAAAATTAAAACGTACACTTAGCAGCATAACATATTCTTCATGGGAGCCATATTAAATTTAAAGTAAAACAAAAAATAGAATTATAATTATTCTTAAATCCAGCCAGAATAACGCGACGGCTCCAAAGTATAACGTTGCAAACGCCAGGTAATATATGCTTTTTATCATCGTCATCATCATCATCAAGAAGAAAGTCTTACAATCTTCTCCAAAATTGCGCTCAACTGTAGAATTTAATTCCAATATAGTATCACGTACAACAATAAATGAGATATCTTCATTTGCTCTATCAATGATGTCTTTCAATACATCGTGCAGTTCGCTTTCCCGATATGTTATAGGATATGAAACGAAATTAGCTTAGGAATTTATATGTATCATGTTAGAAACTAATGGTGAGCCTGGTGCAAAGTTACAACACTATTACGTTGCTTGCATTAAACCAAGGTAATTACTTCACATATTTACTTTTATACTCTCCATTTTCCCATTGGCAGTTATTTAAAAACTGTTTGTTTCCACGTTTAAGATACCGTGCTACTCAATGTAAACTTAACGCTAGCTAAATATACAATAAGGAGTTAAAATTACTTTTAGTTTTCAAAATACAGTCAAATTATTGCAAGGACATTTATTTTGGTTAAGCACTTAACCAAGCGCGTCACGAATAATATACTGTTTGTGTCTATTGACATGAAGATGAAAATATACCATATTGCATTTTCACTGCAAGGTTTCACGTGTATAAGTTTTGTATATGTTCTTTTGTGTTAAAAGTAATTTAAATTTAATTTCTAAGATCACATAATGTAGAAATATTGCATATTGGACAACACATACGATACCACACATTTGCTAATTGTCAACAATCAAAATGAGATGTATGTCTGACAGTGATGGTAGGCTACTCTAATTAACGTAAAATGTTTTAAAAAATAAATTATTTATATCACTAGTACTGCATTGAAGTATTCTGTTATCTGTGATTATACAAACAATATACAGGGTGATCCAAAATGTCGAAGACAGTTTGATTTGTCACCGAAATAAAATATTGTAGAAATTGGCAACCCTGTCTTCTTACCTAAAACTTGTTTGTTTAATACATGTAGCATATCTTGTGGGACAAATAACAAATACAAATTATTTAAAAACTTATTGTTGAGCTTTAAAAGTCACCCTTAATTTTGCACTAAAACCACCCAATTTGGTAATCCACTAGGATGATATATAAGTACATTAAGTGAAAAATAAAGGATAGTGCCAACTGAAAGTTTTTTCCAACTGCCCGCGTTTTCGAAATATTTGGAAAAAACGAATGTTCACCCCAATTTTGAGAGTCTATTTCACCCCTTAAATGGGTTCGTTTGCCAATAAAAAATACGTGTCGTGTCAATCACGAATTCATATTTGACGGATTCTTTTGTAAGTTAAAATAAAGACGATGTTTTGCAATTTCTTTGTATACAGCAGTAGATGTGAGAAACATTGATATATAAAGATATTTCTCGTTTTGCACTTGCACATCATATTCCTTCCAATATCCACCATTTCGTCTGCAAAAGACTATACGAGACGTGTTCAAAAGGTATCGAACCTTAAATTTTCCCGCGTAAACCACAGAAGCGAGGGAGACGTCCTTTGGTGGGGACGTGGAGGGGGCATTCATGCGCAGCCGTGAAGTTTTTCCCGCCCGTAGATAGCGTCAGTTGCCCGCAGTCGGCCTACGTGTGAAGACGTGTACAGAGCGGTCGTCGGATTTCAGTTTTGGTAAAATGACAGAAAAACTTGAGCAGCGATATTGCATTAAATTTTGCTACAATCTTGGCGATACCCAAGCGGAAACCATTCGCAAGATTCAACAAGCTTT
>JAHWXV010499732.1:0-12966 GCA_024586415.1 Phrixothrix hirtus | reverse complement strand
TATATATATATATATATATATATATATATATATATTATTCAAGGCTCTTAACATATCCACTTCCGACAGCCTCCACTTTTCTGGGCACACTATTGAACTCCAAATTAAATTGCAGCTTTATTTCACGTCTAAATAATATTTCAGCCTGGGCCTCACTATCGTCTCGTGTACATCCAACCTTTAAGTCATTAGTAATAGATGTAGGTATTGTTTTCAGTCTCAACGTTGATCTGAGACTATCTCTGACAAATATTTCCATATGGTTCAGTTTATGCCCTCCACCATTTTATCTAACTGCAGATGAAAGAACTAGCTCTATTCTACCTTATTTTTAATAACTGACGAAATTTTGTCCTTGATTGGAACGAAATTTCAATGGAATTTCGAAACTTCTAAAGATTTTATTTGCTAATGCCTGACTACTCTAATTGCCTTTCGATTTGGGAGAACATATGCCTCAGTTCACTTACTAAAATAATACATTACAAGAAAGAGAATTTTAGGAAACTGCCCTGCAATATCAATGGCTGCCCACGTTCTACTATAATTCATCAATGCTCTACATCTTCGAAGTAAAGTTATCTGCAAATTGCAAGTTTTACACGTCTTCCTTGCAATTCCTCCAATAAAATCGTTCACGGATTTTTCCAAGTGTACTAGTAAGATCCTTCGGTAGGGCTAATCTTTTAAAAGGCTACATTTCCAAGCCTCAAATACCATTAATAAATTCTCTGAAATCGTCTGATATATTAATCTGACTAATCGTGAAGAATGGGTATGAAATTCCCTCTTCCATGCTTCTCAATTCAGTATGTCGCAGATGTTTATCCACATAATTTATTTCTAATTCAGAAATAACATAGTCAAAATTATTTTATAGGTTGTCTAGTAAGTACAATGTCCAAAGCGTCCCTACGCAGTCACTATCACCGCGGTCGCCTTTTCTTTAGCCGTTTTTTTTTGTTGAATTTTGCATTTGACATGAACTATTTATATTTTTAAAATTCACACACCAGGGGAAAAACTCTGTTATAACGAAAAGACTTCTTTACTGTGCAATATATAAAATATATAATTTACAATTTTAATGTAGATAAACTGCATTGTAGCCAATATAAATTGGTGCTTCTAAGGAATTTTCTCTAATTCTTTAAATCATGATTATATTCTAACTCCTATTTCAGGCATCTAAGCGGTATTGAGAGTTTATTTCGTAGAAAGTGAAAAATTTGGAGAAAACAAATTAACTATAAGTGTAACATGTTTTTGTCTACTTAATAACAAAATAGAGATATTACACACATTTAATTTTGTCAAAACATTTTTACTCAACTATATTATGCAGTTATAAGAATAAGTTTTTCCATCTGTCTTACTTTCAATTAAATTCTACAATGGAGTGCGAATTAATAGAAACCAAACCATTCTGGATGTTCAACTACATTTATAGAAGTCCGTTAACTTGGAATTATTCATTGATTCCAAACAAAATTTGAAGTTGTGTAAAAATTCTTTCTTCCAAGAAGATCCACTCTGTTTACCAAATTTAGTTCCTTCCGACTTCCTCTTGCTCCCAAATTTTAAAATATTTCTTGCGGGTAAGCATCTAATGAGGAAACTACTTCAGACGTAGGAAAACATTTTGGAAAGTTACTTCAGACGCGGGATAAATTTTTAGAGGAGCGTTGGTCTAAGTAAATTGAAATTATTGTAGATTATGTTGAAAAATAAACCTGGTTTAAAAATCAAAACTTATTTTTTTTCTTCTCCATTCCGCGAACTTTTCAAACAAATCTCGTAGTATAATGTAATTTGTCGGTAAGGTGCTTTGTCAGAAGTTTTTCAGTAAATTATTTGTTTAGTGTTACGACGTATTTAGCAGAATTCGAGCTAAAACTTTTGCAGCGTCAGTTGAAGTCGAGCGACAACATTTTGTCGCTATTCTGACTTTTAGGCCGTAAGTAGATTAAAACTTTTAAAACATTTTAAGTTTGTTATCTTTATAAGGAGAGACTGAAACATACGTTAACATCAATATCATTGCTGTAACACTACGCTTGCAGTAACGTGAAACCGCAAAAATAAGACGAATTAGAGATTTTTCTGATATCGATATGAAAATTTATTGAAAGAGAATTTTATCAATACATTAAAATGTTTTATATTTTTTGATGCGAAATCAGTGGTTACCGATGAAGAAGGCCAGAATTTATGAAATAAGGACTAAATATGAACTAAAAATATAATTATCTAGATCTAGAGAGAAAATAACAAAATAAAACTAAGACAACATAAAAAAATTTATTAGTGTTAAAATATAATAAATAATATATGAATAAATTTACAAATAACACAATGTCTTATACATAAAAACACAATTCTTAATATTCTTGATCCTGAAATCTTTGCGTTACATATGGAGGTCGCCTCTGTTGTAGAGATATATTTATTTCTTCAGGTGATCTGAATACTTGGCCGATTGTCTCAGAACGGATTGTGGGTGAAAATGGAGTTGGTTGAGGGCGTCGTTGGCCTTGAGGTAGACGATGAGTAACGGCTACCTATTGCAAAATGTTAAGCTAAGCAAGTATCAATTTAAATTTAATGAACATACTGGCTGTCTTTGTCTTGGATCCTCTTCTTCTTCTTCTTCTTCTTCATTGTAATCACGTTGGTAATTATAATTGTCAGGGTAATACCTATCCGAGTATCTTAAAGATACGTTTGGTTTATTTTGATGCTCTTCTAAGTTCACTGGTTTGTACAGGTATTCATTGACAAAATGAAATTGAGAAGATTGCTGACAGATGTTGTCATGACCTGGTGGCATGCATATTAGATGGACCTACAATTATACAGTCTATTATTAAATTTGAGGAAATTAAAAATATAACCTGATGGAAAGTAAAACCATCGGGGCAAATCCAAGAATGTTTGGCATTATCTTGGCAATAATGGAAGACTTCACAGCCTAAACCTTCGTCCGCATAATATCCCGTATTTTTACCAACACATTCAAATTTTGACTGAGGGAGAAGAATAGTCAATCGATCGGGTTCTTCCTCTTCTTCTTCTTCTTTTTCTTCATCAAGTTTCTTGTTATCCTAGAAGTTATAATAAGTAAAAGTAAAATCGTTAAATAAAATTTGCAAACCTCATCTAATTGTTGCTTAAAGCTTTGTTGTGTTGAAGGTTTCCGGTATTGCTGAACCTGATTTAAAGGTTTTATTTGCGGTCTTTGCGAGACTATTGGAATGATATTTCTGTATGGATAATTATCATTCCCATAAGTAGGTGTTCTAGATTGCACTGCTTGAGAAGGCGATACAACATTGTCATTATTATTGTCTAACTCGTCATAAACTGAAGTTGTGGGTCGAAACGCAGCAACCGTCGATTGAAAAAAGCGTGAACTTGGAAATTGCCTTAATTGTTCGCTTACAGGTTTTGTTACTTCAAATTCATCGTTCTGGGAAAACGATTCTCTTGATTTCATAAGTATCATGCATACTATAGCAAGGGAAAACTGCATGCTGGAAAAAGGATGACAGTGAATATTATTATGTCATTAAATAGTAGTTGTTAAATATTTAAAAAAATATCGTAAAGGAAAATAAATGTAAACCTTGAGGCTAACTTTCACTGCTTAGCAGGTACAGAGACTATAAATGAGTGTTTAATTACGTCTTAGTAGATCATAATGGACACACCTAATTCTTCCGGAAATATTTTGAAATGCTCTATTCTTACGTAACTGAATTTTTTGTCTTGCATAATCTATATTTATCTTGGTCTCATTTTAAATAACAAAATAATATAACTACCAAGTAGATTGGAAAATGTACCCGTTGCTACTAATAAGACAAAATGTTTTAATCTTAATTATAATTCATATTAAACAAATTACAATAAACCTTTTAAATATATTTCAAAAGTCTATTTCAACATTTGCAAGTTTGTTTAATCAAAGAAAATTAGATACATGTTTTTCTAAATCGTGTAAGTTAATTACTTTATTTGATGAAATATATTACATTTTCTTACTGTTGTACAATTTAACACAATTAAAAGTCATGTACGATACAAGTTAAGTTAAAGAAAATATTTGAAATTCTTTAAAAACTAATCAAATTTAAAAATAGACAAATAGACAATAACCAAATGAATAGAATAGCCCAAAACATAAGAATTAACAAGTTTGAATAATTAAGGTGCGAAGTGGACACATCGACATTTTAGCAGAAAAACAAAATAATGAGGACACGGTTCAAACCAGATCGAGATCGATATGTCTTTCAGTTGATAAAGATTTAAAAAATCTCTATTGGGTGCGGTGTCGTAAACTTCTAGAAGAATGACTAAATGACCGTAACAGTTGAAGGCATCCTGAAGCCTCAACCACAAAACAAACAAACAAGCAACTGATATAATAGTATAAAACACGGGATATATTTCAAATACAACTGTATTTATGTGCGTTAGTCAGCTTTGTAAGTTATTAGAAACAAAGAAGGCTGTGGTTAACCTTGCGAGTTTTAAGCGAGCGGTAGTTGTGTATCAACAGACTTTGTTGTTATCGTGGTCTAATTCTCGAGGCATTTGAAGGTTTTATATAGCTAGTAGTAGTTTGCATGTCAAATAATTACATCCTTTAGTTCAGGAATCGATTCTGGATTTTTCTTATACACCTGGCTTTTAACGTAACCCCAGAGAAATAGTCCGGTGGTAACAAATTATACGATCTTGGCGACCAATGAACATCATATTTTCTGCTCATAACACGTTCAAGAAATTTAGTATGCAATAAGTCGATTGTGTGGTATGTTGCGTCCGCCATCTTGATAAAACCTTCTCCAGAACAATATTATTCAATTCAGGCTACGAGTGGCGGTCAACAAATTTGGAGAATGAGGGGGAAGGAGGGTGTAAAAGTACATTGTGTTAGTTTTGCTTTTCAATATATTTTCCCTTGATACTAATACATTTTTCCGATCTTTCGATCAACTTCTCTATATCGTTATAAAAAAATGTTTTACCTTTTCCATCACAATAAACCGAAATTGCAAGTTTGACCTCATCGTCGCTCGTAAATTTCTTCCCACCAGACTCCTTTTTGAGGTTGGAGAACAAATAAAAGTCTGAGGGTGCCAAGTCTTGGCTGTAGGATGGGTGGTTTAATATTTGAAAGCCACAATCTTGAAGTGCAGTCTTTGCAACATAACTCCGATGCACTTGCCCATTATCGTGTAAAAACAGCACACCTTTTGTTAATTTTTCAATGAGCAGGATACCCTTCGTATCCCAAAAAAACACTTGCCATTATTATTCCGGCCGATTGTGACACTTTGAACTCTTTTGGGCGATGTGTGCCTTTTTTATTCCCCTGCATAGAGTCGTGCTTAATTCAGGCTCAAAATGATGAACCCAAGTTTCATCTCCCGTAATAGTTCGCCTCAAAATTTCATCTTTGTCGTCTCGACAGATGTTTAAAAACTCGTGTGCACATTCAACACGATGTTGTTTTTGCAGTGGTGGAGCATTCTGGGTACCCATTTTGCACTAACCTTTAACATACCAAGATGGGAATGGAGAAAATTTAAAGTGGTTGTAGGGATACTCCAACTATTTCTGCAAGTTGTTTCTTCCTTAAATGAGCAACTTCAAATACAAGTTTTTCGACTTTTTACGCAACATCTGCGGAGGTGGATTCAATCGGCCGACCTGGTCGGAGGTCGTCTTTAAGCTACTCTCTGCCTTGTTAAAAAATGTCATGCCACTTATAAGTTATAGTTTTACCAGGATAAGAGTTCCCGTAAACCGATGACATCTCATTCAAAATGGTTTGGGGTGGTTTTCCTTGTTTTGTTAGACATTTTATAACCGCACGTAATTCGATTTTTTCCATTGTCGATATTTTTATCCGCCTTAGGTTGCTTGATCAATAATAACTTTGAGATTAATAACACAATTACAATGAAACTCTACAGGTACACTAATAAGACGTCGTTGCATAAATACTGCAAGCGGTAGTAATCCCCTCTTCCACTAACTCCTTCATTCCTCAAATTGATTGACCTCCCCTGGTACAAAAATTCAGTTAACATCTTACGATATCGAACACCGTTCACAGTTACAGCTTCAGCAGTACCATTTGCAAAGAAATAGGGACACGTTTCACTTCCTGACCATAATGCACACCAAAAAATAACTCATTTAGGACGTAAAGGTTTCATTTGGATTTTTATCACTCCAAATACGGCAATTTTGTTTATTAACGTAGCCACCGATTTCAAAATGTGTTCATCAGCAAAAATTAAGAAAAATCATCTTGTAGTTTTTTGATCCACTTGATAAATGCACGACATTTTGAATGATCCAATAAATTTAGTTACTGTGTTATTTGAGCCTTATATACCTTCAGAGCTAGACCCTTTTGTAAAATATGCCATGCTGTGGATTCACTGAGTTCAACACTAATTAAATCGGCATGCTCTTCTCTTATCTTCCACTGAACCAGTTCCATGAATTTTTTTAACAATTCGATTAATAGTGGTTTCAGATGGATGATTATGCAAACCGTAAATAAATATCACGTGATTTTCTAAAAAAATTCTTCACTGAACGCCTATCTCCATAAAATAATTAAACAATTTGAGTGCGTTGTTGCATTTTTATAAATGTCCTATATTACACATCTCAAATGTGATGCGACTCAGGCAAATTAGCAAGGCCATCTGTATTTTATTCAAGAATTAAAAAAACTGCTCAATTTGAAAGATCCGTTAGTTATACTAGTATAGATGTAAATTTTTTAGTAGTTTGAAATCTAGTTTCTTAATTTTTAAGTAGAACTAGACACTATAATTGTGAAAGAGGCAAAAAAAGGAGAAGAATTTCTTTATTTTCTCGCCAGAAAATAAAAACCTGCACGTTCGTACGAACAATAAGATTGTGAAGTAGACAGTTACAACATACTTGATAATGGTAGATGTGAGTCGGCCGAAACGTCGTCGAATAGGTTCTTTTCAGAACCAAAACATATTTACGCGAGGGATTACCCAGAAAACCAATATATATATATATATATATATATATATATATATATGTATGTATGTATATGAACATAAGATGAACAAGTATTCTTGGCGGAAAATTCGATAATTACGGCTTTATGAAATAGATCTTGAATACTTACTTACATTTCGTTTATGTCAGGTTGCGAGTAGTATATATTTTTGACATAACTTGTATAGTACGTAATTTAAAATTTGTTTTAGCTTACTAACAATGACAATAAAGTGCTATATTCACGTAAACACATTTAATGAATAAGCTTTGAAAAAAGGAAGTCCAAATAATTATAGATATTTTAAAATATATTCATTTTGTTGACGTCACTATTCACAGGTTATTATATATGTGGCGCAGTGGTATAATAAACCCGGTGTAACTGAAGTGTTACCTATTGAACAAAGTGATGAAATAGATCTTTATAGTTTGAAGTTAAAGCCCACATTAGACTAATGGGAGTCTTGAGAACTTTAAACGGCAATCAATTAACTTGGTGGTATACGAAAATCTATTTAATAAGAAAATCTAGAAATATTTTACCGTAGTAGCTATAGTTTCATCGTGCTAGGTCAAGATTTTAAGTTTAAATATTGTTCTTGGAACTACAAACTATTTGTCGAATATTGTTTAGGAATGTGTCAGTACCAGAAAACTTCACTTCCATTAATACGTATTTTGAAGGAAACATTCTTATTGGAACAATCCATTATATAAACTGTGACTAATTTCCCGTAATGTAGTGATTCAAAAATATTTCTCAAATATATAAAGCAGCATCCATATTCTAGTCAAAATTCAGATTTATGATGAAAGGTTACACGTTTCACTCAAATTCAAAGTAAAGTGTAAAAAGTATATTAACGAATACAGTGAATATAGTGTGGTTTTGAGCAAATTAAAAAAGCGAACGTAATAAATAAATGAATGAGGCGAAAAAAGAATACACCCGAATTTTATCTCTTAAGGTCATATTCTTGAAGATTTAAAAACAAGTAGATTAGGTCATTGCCGAAATCGAAGAATGCCACTATGCCTGAAAATCAAAAATGGTAGAAAACGAAGGGTGTTCCAAATTTTGAAATTTATGGAAATCACAAAGGACCACAAGTTTACGATAACAATGAAATTTAAGGAATTTTCCAGATTTTTCGCATCAAAAGCGGCAGTCTAGAGGTCCATTCAGATGATCGATCGCTTGAAGATACCATTACATTATGCTTGATAAATGCAGTAAAGGCACCATAGAGACCATCCATATAAGAGTAGTTCACCATTCCTAATGCGGCACCTAGGCACTTCCAAAATTAGGCTTATACGGATCGAGCAGTATTTTTAATGACATGGAAACACAGAATTGTCATCATATCTAAAAGGCGAAAATATGACCTTTCCATATAATTTCTGGTTGCCTAAATAGAATGGTAAAAAATTATGAAGTCTTTCTAAATAAAAGGATTTGAGATTATTTGAAAATTAATAGCTAGATTGGTAATTCGACTTTAAACTAAACCAAGATAGTATTCCGCGAAAAGGAAAATTGTTATATTCGGTTACATCTCATTAACTGCGTTAATAGGTATCGGGAAAGCATACGATCGAGTATGGCATAACGAACTGAGATATATGCTGAGGCAGGAGTATATTCCTATTAAAATTGAATTTTAGAGACACGAAATGTATTTATCAAGTTTCAAGATGTTTATTTCTTAACCTACCTTAACACTACAATGTTTTTATTGGGAACATTCCAAAATTGGGGAATTATCTAATACGATCAGTATTGTAGTTCATGGATGATATCAGTATCCTAATTTTAGGCAAAATTCTTAAATTTAATTCATTATGTGTAAGACCATAATTCTAATGGAGCGATATTTTAAACCCTGGAAATTAAGAATCAATGACAATCAAACAGAAATCCTGAATGAAAATAACTTTATTGAGTGTTTCTGCAGAAGCTAAAGAACAACCAAGATCTTAGGAGTTACTACAATTTCTTTAAACCTGGAACGATATACCAAACTGAGATTCTCCCTCACTAGGTCGATATCAGGTAAAACCTATAGCGTGTTGGGATCTCATAATTTATTTGACTGTAAACTAAAGTTGAAGATACCACAGAATAATCAATAAAGATCCATAATAAGATATTTTGTAGCATACTAGGCGTCACAATGTATACAGGCGTATAAAACTTGTTTCAAACAAAGTAAAATTTTATTTGAATGGCATAGATTGACGACACTATCAACATTCACAGAACCTAAACGTTTGAACAGGAATAGTGGACAACAAAATATTAACTTCGATTTTCTTTTGTAAAATTATTTTTTACTAAAATTTGTATATTGCATGAATTAACTTAACTATGAATATTTTAAGAAATAAGAGGATCGCGCACCATCTCACTTTGCTCTCCTGTTAGAAATTTCTTATCTTATAATTTGACCCAGAAATGGATTGAAAGACGTGTAACTAATAAGTGGCCACCAAAACCCACGGGCCTTACACCACTTGATTTATTTTTATGGGATTATTTGAAGTCTAAGGTGTATGTTAATAGCCAACAAAATGTGGAAGACATTAGGCGAACTTAGGCATAGATAAGAAGCATATAATTTTATATTAGCTTTTATGACCTCCAAGTTTTAACATTTCTGTTCTAGACAATTTTATGATGTACATGTTTTAAAATAATTTTTTTGCAATTTGAATAAAACTGGCTTGTAAATAATTGCAAAGATATATTAAAATAAACGAATAGTTATTCTCAGTAGGTGAGTTTTACGAGCAAATAACACATTGACACGTGGCTATGAATTCATTTATATATACGGGAGGGCATTTTTTAAATTTTTTTTTGATAGATTCAGTCGGACTGGATATTTCAGTATAAAATATACCACAAAATTATAATTTATCATGAACTATAATTTGTTTTCTATTTCGAACATGTAAGTTAGAGCTTCTAGTGTTGCCTAAAAATTAACACATTTTAAATCATTACTTACTTGATCATTGGATTTAAGAGGCAGAAAATGTAAAAATATTGGAATTAAGGCTAGGAATTTAAATATTGAATTTAGAACTGTAATATTTGATAGAACATCGTCAAAACAATAAATTCACTCATTCAAATCATATTTCAATGGAAGTAATTAATGTAAAATTAAATTATTCAACATTAAGTAGAGCAGTAAAACTGTTCCAAGAGAACTGTTAACATTAATTCGTACTATTGTTGAATTATTTAGTAACTACGGAACTGAAATATTCAAATCATAAACTAAAGGAAGTAAAAATTAATAAAAGAGAATTAAGAATTTCAACTATCAAAAAGATATCTACAAATCGATTCATTGTAAACGGAAGAAGTCATTTGCAAATGAAATGTAGGAGCTTCTCATGAATAATTAAGAGCACTAAATATTTTACAAATAAAGTATTCAGATTTCGTTAGTTTTAAGATTCTTTCATTAATATTTCTTTAGATACTATCAATTGCTTTCACCAAGTGTTGCTTTTAGCAGAAAATGTTTTTGCCAGATAATTTACTCATTGTTAACAGATTAAAATCTTCATGTGTTCTGAAAGCGTACTGCTAGTGATTATGTTTATGAAAAAGTATATTTATGTTTAAGTGTAGAGGAAAATCATGATTCTTGTGATAAATACAAGTTTTTTTTGTATGAAACTAGAGCATTAAATATTTGCATATAGGATCCATTGTGTACAGGTCAAATTCTATTTGCTCGGTCAGAGCAAGACGTCTGGAAATTTCGAGGGCCGGTTAGTTTTGGTTGCTAGGATCGTGTAGGACTTTTTTCAAGATTATGGTAAACACCTCAGTGGAAACTTTGGCAAGAAAGGAAACTTGTTGAATGACAAAGCTGTTTTGGGATTAAAGAAGAGGGAAAGTGCTATTTTTCGAGGATGTTAAGCCTTTGAAGGGTAAGGCAAAATTAGACTATTCGAAGGTTTAGGAAATATCCTCATCACTACGTGGTAGATCTAATAACTTCTATACCATGCACTGTTTTCACTTAAAAATCAAACAAATTGTGGGTTGAATTTGTGAACATGAAAAGAATTAAAAAAAAACGAAAACTATTGCCATAGAGCAAAATAGGTTGATATATTCTAATGAAACTAACATCACGAATTTAAATAAGACCACTTGATTTAATTAATAAATTACCACCATAATGAGATTTTTCCCTTTGAACAAAGAAGGCAATAATATTTTATTTGCAAAACTTGGGAATATAATTCTTGAATTGCTAAGATAACAGAACACAATTTAAGCAATACCGAAATATCCGATATACATTCAAAATAATTTTCATTTCCATTAATATAGTTATCAGAACGTTTTAAAAGAGTTTTAAAACAGTAGGAAAAGGCGTCCGCTCTGCAATCATTTTCTTTTGAGAACAGTTTTCACTGGTGTCGGTAACGTGCCCGGGAATGGAATCGGGTTGTGAACCTTGGTTCTGTGTATGAACCAACCATATAGATAGAAGGATTCGCCGAAGACTTGAAGATGGTGGTAACTTCGGTTGCGTATGGAACGCGAGATAATGCTTACTGAAAGAGTTGTAATTTGGGGTGCCATAACAGTAGAAGTAGACCTACATTAGCGTTTTTAGAAAGAAAAATAAATATTTAGAATTACGTGTATAATGTCTTGGAGTCGGTTAAACAGATCTGTTTTAAAGAACAAGAAAAGTAACAATCATGACAGGATTCCATCATGAATCTGTTGTCACCACTCTTCCGTAGCCAGCACCAGTATCTAATCTTTTAGTCATAGAAAATGTATGTGGTATTATCGACAGAAGGTGTCTGTTCCACCAATCAATTTCTAGCGCCTCATGAATGTAATTAAGATTCAATACAATACTATACCATCGGAAGAAATCGACGGACTCATTTGAATCAGGTTTCGTAGAGTAAAGGCGCGCGATTCCCACAAAGAACTTCAACTAATCATTGAATTTGCAATACGTTTACTGGGTGTTTCATTTTCAATGTCACACAGTATAGAAATTCTAACGCAAACTGTACATAACGAAAGAAATATCTACCGGGTGCTACAAACAATTTTTTCAAAGGAAAATAAAGACTAAAGAAAACTGATGCTCAACGAAAAACTTTTCTTATTGATGGAATTCTGCAAGATGTCCAGAAATTCTTTTATGCGAGTATATTCAAGGCGATTTAGGAGGATAGACAAATATTTCAGCGAGGTGATAGTGTGGATCAATAGAAGTAAAATAGTTCACATGAACACGTGCCTTATTCTCAATGTTTAAGAAGATACTACTATTATAAAAAATCGAAGGATACTATGGTTTTACATGCAAATAAATGATATAACAATTAAGGCGAGGAAATAGGTTGACCATTTCTTGCCAGGTGATGCTTAAGTTATAATAAAATTCGTTCTTATTATTAATAAAGGAAGTTGTCAATTAGAATTCAGTGCCAGTTTCGCGTCAAGATGATATTCGTTTTTACATATCGAAAGTATGCCGACATGATGTTTTTGTACGGTTTTTGCAATGGAAATGCAACCGCTTCTGTTACTGAGCATTCTGGATCATCTCCTTATTGCCTAATATCAAACCACAAAGTATTTTCCAGAGTTTTCAACATTTTACATGAAGGTGGTAAGCTTCCTGGCGCTCATGATTATTTGGAACATGAAGCTCAACAACATGTACGTGCAGTAAAGTGGATTTTTCAAATGGTAGAACGTAGTCCCCCAAGCAGGGTTGCAATGCGTCTAGGTGTGTCGTAAAAATGGGTATGATGAACTCTAAAGAAACACGCATGATATATATATATATATATATATATATATATATATATATATATATATATATATATATA
>JAHWXV010499719.1:0-10650 GCA_024586415.1 Phrixothrix hirtus | reverse complement strand
TTATTTTTAACAGCCAAAACTAAGATTTGTAAAATGATTAACTTAAAAATACGATTTCTTATTGTAAATGAAATTCCACAAATTGCTTTACTTTATATTATGATTCTAAACGATATTATTCCAGGTTAAAATTACAAAAGTATACGGGGTGCACTCAAAAGGTTAATAACTATCATTTATCCAAACGTATAATTAATTAATTTTCATCTATTGTATAGGGTGGTACAAATTAAGAAGGCGTTTGACATCTTGTCCAAAAATCGTTACAAAGGGCCTAAGTTTTTGAGACAATGGCAGATTAATTACGTCGAGCTACTTAGAACCGCTTAAAACTGTGACGCAAATGTATCAATATACATCATGGGCTAGATTTGAGAAAATCTTTTGCAAAAATACCTTGGAAAAGTTTCTGAAGCTGCGCTTTCCTTGTAGGGCAATGTTATTACTCACAAATCCTAGATGGTGTTGCAGATAATCGATGAAGTTTCCCTCAATTTACTCACTAATACCTTGTGTTTCCAGATATAGCACTATTAGGCCATTATTTCCAAAACTAAGAACCAATTAGAAAGGATCGAACCTCTTATTGAACTAAACAGTAATACAAAGTAGGAGGGATGGTGTGCAGATTTAAATTAAGATTTTATTTTAAAAGGCTCAGAGCTATATTCCGTGTTAAGTTATATAACTAAAATGTAATTCTGATTAATGAAAACAGTTGCTTTGAAATACAGAAAAATTTTCTACGTTAGGCTGCGAACATCAGTATATTCATACAAAAATGTGCAATAAATTTTGAGACACTCCACTATAGATTTTATTTAAAGTATTTTACAGTTATCGCTGAGTTATAAAAAGTTTTATTTTCTTTTTTAGCTATTCTTTCGCAAAATCAATTGATAAATTAGGGACCTCATTTAATAAGTTGCAACCGATTCAATTAATTAGTACTTGCGGTTTCTATTTAAATTTTAAATTAAATTTTTTTAGCACTGTAGTATAGTAAATTGCATAGAAAGCCAATACAGTTCCTACAATCCAGTTATATTGTTATTATATAGGAAAAACTTTTAACTGTATTGTAGATCGAATTTCTGATGGGGTAACCTTTGTTTTCTATTTAGTTTCTTCTTCCGTTTCTCAGACCAATGTTGTTTATACGCATTTCGTTTGTATTTCGCGACGAAAATGGTTTTATAGTGTCTTGCATTATTTATATAAAGGTTTTAGTATAACATTAACTTATTTTTAGGATACTTCTATTTTCATTAGAAATTTCTATACGAAAAATACTTTTATATTTTTTCCAGCGGCATTTTTAAATATTTTACGCGTCACGTATGCAGGAATCGTAAGGTTTTGGAACACTTCCAAAATAAATGTAAAAGTATTAAATATGAAGATATCCCTATTGACGTATAAAATCAATCAACACGAATAAATGATGCTCTACTGCGGATGTTCTTAAAAATTTGCCAATCGCAGCTCTATTTCAAAACCAATTTGAACACGAGACATGATTTTAACGATCTATTTTAAATATATTACTATTTTTAGTATATTAATTTAATTACATTAGTAACGGATATTAGAAATCTATATAAAGTTGTAAGAAAAGCTCGTTTAAATTGTAAGATAGAAGTATTGCATATGATTTTATTCGATTTCTCTGTATATTAAATTTAATATAAGTAGGAATTCACCTGAAAGCTTTACCATTCAGAGCTTGTACGAAGTATCATGTTTCAAAAGTTTTAACTCATATCTATTAATATTTAGAACTTTTGTGTTAAAACATTCATCTACTATATACATTTTAAAGAATTGATAGACGCAATCACAGCATGTATTATATTCGCCGTCGCTTTCCCTTCATCATGGTTTAGCTAGGAACCCATACTAAGAATGTACGATTCGTCTGCGAATTGAGTAGTTATTGATAGGAAGAGCTTTGGCTATCACGTATTTAGATCTAAACGCGCTGTTTTCTGCTATGTAAATAAAATTGTAGTAGATCTCTCATATCCGATACCCAATTGGTAATATTTATATGCTTTATTAACTTATTATGTTTGAACTTCCAGTCTTAAATGTTTATTTAAAGAGTAATGGGTTAGGTAAAAGGAATTTCTTATCTTTGACAATTTTTTTTTATTACTGTATTACCTTAAACCCTCGAGATAAAAGCAATAGAGAAAAATGGTAGTCAAAGGTAGAAAATCAGGTCAAAATCGAGAGGGCTTGAAAAAAGTCTCTCGATTACATCAGAAGAGCCACCTTAGATGTGATCTAAATGCGAACGGTCGAACCATTTCATTTGATTATTTTAGCAAATTGCAAAAAGATTTTATTTCATTCATTGATTCCATTATATGCCCCATAACTTTGATTTGAAATCTAAAATAACAGATCAATTAATATCAGTTAATAGAAATAGAAAAATTACATTTAAAGTTAATTATGTTCACGGTTAACCATAAAAATTTAATTTTCTATTTCAAATAACGCCGCAATACTTAAAATTCAACAGTTGTAAAAATATAAATTTTGCAGAGGAGTTTAAAGGTTTGCTTTCCGTTTCGATGCATTTAAGTATTGCATTTTACAGCGGTTCCAGAGTAGTTGGAAGATATTAAAGTCTTAAATTCGTATTTAGTAAACATTGCGTTGAAACCATCGTAAAAGGAATAATTCAATTACAAAACATCGTAAAACAAATGCAAGTTTAATTTAGAATTAAAAGCGGAAATGCTTCTTTAACACAGAAATTCTTTATTTCAAAGACTCCTCGCATTTATGAAAAGAGACAAACGCATTTTTGCTACTGAAAAACACATTTATACTATAATGTTGAAGAATAAAATGAAAGCAACTAGATACGTTTTAAGGACCTAGCGATTGTTTCCGGTTATCTTTCTTTTTACCGTTTTATAACATTCTGCTACAAAGAAAAAGTCTTCTAAATTTCCTTATTGATATTGAGCACAAAACAATTTTTAACTGGGCGTCTCTATAACGTTTTCATTTTATTTATCTATTTAACAAGTAAGCTGTTATTAATATCATATAGCTAATTAGGCGATGTCCGCAAAACAGTAATTGGCATAGCTTTATAAGTTTAAGAAAAAACTGTTTCTGAAGCAAATCTAAATTATTATAATTTCAGTTACAAAAATTAAGTATACTCAAAATATAGAAAAATGCATTTTCGTTCTAATGATTCCCGTTCAAAACATTTTAAAACATTAAGTGAATAAGCTTCAAGCTCGATTTGTTGAAAAAAGCAGTCGTGATAATCTAATTAGGCCTTTATTGTAAGGTGAAGTAGATTATGTCGACAATAGCGCATACGTTGGCCATTTTCTATTATTGTTTAATCTTTTTTACAAAAATTTCTCTAATATACTTCAAAGACTATGAAAATATATCATAGAAACAAAAATACATGTAATCATAGCACACTTACAAGTTTTTAAAACGTATATATGTACCAAGGTTCATAAGTTTCTAGTCTGATCAACTTCAGATGATTGAAACTGGCTCTTGACCTGCGCATAAAGTGGCGCGGTATTTTAACCTTGAGTCAAAGTGGTTTCATTCAGAAGTTCTTCAAATTGTTTAGAATCGAATATCGCGCGGTGATGTAGTACTTAAGTGTTACCATTCCCATCATAATCAATACCAGAGAATTGAAGAAATTATTCAAATTAGATGAGAAACTTTAAAAGGCGATTTTCGCTCTGTTTGGCCAACAGAAGCAGTCACTTGGACATCGTTGGTATTTTTGAGAATGAACTGCTGAGTAACCGACGCTTCGAATCCTAAAAAGTAATAGCACACCAGAACATTCTAAAATAATCTCTATTACCATAATTATAAATAAATAAGTCTTACACAAAACAGGTTACACCACTTGGTTCTGTTGCTGAAAATGATGGGCGTTTACATTGTTACCTTTAAACCTCAACCCAGGACGGTATTTGGAAGCGTTTGTCACTAAAGATCAAGCAATGGTTCTACACTAGTACCTTTTTCGCAAACTAGTGTAAGTGCTGTACTCAAAATGATATGATCATGCAGTTAACAGAAACTATAATGACTCCCGCATCTTGAGATTTAAGACGAACCTTAGTGATTAAAAAGAAAGGATTACAGTTGTGAATAGGAAATAGTATCTAGCTCTACTTCACTGTTTGTTAGGGGCGATATAGACAAAAATTGACGGAAAAGCAGCTCACAGAATTTTCTACCAAGGCTGCAATGACGTAATGTGGGCTCAAAGAAGACTTCATTCACTCTATATCCCCATATTTGATCCACAGTGATTACTACCTATTTTCATTTTAAATGTGAATTGCGCAGGAAGAGATTCAAGTAGTCGTTAATGCCTATTTCCCACTAACGAAGAAAATTATTCCTTTACAAATTGGATTCTGCCAAATAAATTTAATAAATATACTGAGATTGAGAGGGATTATATGCGATTACAACATCTTACTCTTTCTTCTAATCCGGGCCGAGCACTTATGGACCTTACTCGACTCTTGAGGCTATGAGGTTCTATTTAGAGATTTAAACCGTTTACAATCCTATTTTGTCAAGAAAATTGTTAGTGAAAGCAGAAGCTTAAAGAAAACCTTTGTAAAGTGTTTCAATGCAGCTTTCTTGCACCCATGATCGGAAACTAGAACGCCGAGAAAGACAAGCTAAAAATGAGAGGTGAAACGGACTACGATTAACAGAGCTAAATAGAATAAATAAGAAAATCACAAAGTATAAATATTGTTAAATGCATGTAAATATTAAATAAATAACACTAATTAAATACACGTAGACGCATACAAAATAAGCGAGCAGTATTGCTTCATAAAAGCATTTTAGGCAACCAAACTAACAATGAACCCAATCGGGATATTTAACGCCATTAGAAGTCTTTGATCCTATTTCTTAGATCCTCCAAATTATGAGGTGGTTCGTTAAACATATGAGATTTCAGGTAGCCCGAAAAGAAGAAATGAAGTGGTGTAAGATCGGAGGAATGTGGAGACCTTTCGATAAAGCCTTTTCCATCTATCTGTATATTTCGAAATAAGTGGTTTAAATACTTCCTCACATTATTACAGAAATACAGTAGATCCCACCTTACTGAGGTTACATGCCTTCAGTCATTCCTCCATGTTCTGCGAGAGATAGAATAATTAGGTCTCTTAAAAGTTTTAAAAATGCTAGAAGCAGATAAGGAAGAACTTTTCTAGACAGGAGCCGTACCATTCTACTCGAAGAACCTAGAACCCTCAGTTGGTTTTGGACCATTCAAGTGGTCTAGAATCGCCTGTAGGTTTTGAATCGGATTATAGTTATAGCGAAATGATTAGCGAATTATTGATATTAAAGGTAATTAGGGTTGCGGTTTCGCAGATTTGTGTGTGGCTACTAGCGTAACGGTTCACAATTACAGCAGAAAGGATTATAATTATCGCAGGGTTGCTAAGGGTGAGAGGTGGTAGCTGGTTTCGCGATTCCCGTGGTATTGGCGTAAGTAATCAGAATTATAGGAGGAATTATAGCGAAAGGATTATTATTATGGCGAAAAGGGTTACAACTATGTCAATGGGTGCATGGGGATGGGTGGTGGGAGTTAATTTCACGAATTCGTGTGTGAGTAACGAAAGGGTTTATAGTTCTAGCGAGAACTATGATGGAAAGGGTTATAATTAACACAGTGGATTGTTGTATGATAAGGAATGGGTGGGTGAGTATATTCATAATGCGAGTTGTTATTGTATAACGGAAAGGATTAAAGGATCATAATTATAACGAAACGATAATAATTATTGTCTGCGACAATAGACGAATGGGAGCCGCCACGTAAAATTTCAAAGTAGGGCCGGTAGGGGAACGAAACTGGCCTACTAGAAGTTGCGCGCGCAAATGTAATAAAGTAAGAGTTTGATACGCACGTGTGGGCAATGGAGAAAAAGGGAGAGAGCAAGCCAGTTAGTTCTTGTGGCGTTTTTAGGTGACAATGTTTAGTGGATTTCGAGATCGCGCATATGAGCGTAGTATATGTATGTTATAACGACGTTATAATCAATAGTAAAAATTCATATCAAGTTAAAAGTTCTGCCCTCTTGTGCTTACCCAAAAATTATACTCCGAGTGAATATGAAAGTATCAATGATGAAACAATAAATGTTTCTGGTGGTTCAGATGATGTTGAAGAAGGTGTTAACGTTTGCTTCAAATAAAAGAACCTCTATCTAGTTATGTATTTTAATGAATCCAACATAATCCCTAAATAACGTTTCACGCTAGCCTGGCATTTTCAATTAGGATTTAATAAATAAAGCAATACATATACAATAAACTAAAGGCACAAGTCAACTGCTGAAAATTTGACAAACAAGCTTTCAATAGTTGACGTGTGCTTTTAGTTTATTGCATATTTATTACTTTATTTTATTAAGTCCTAATTGAGAGTGGCCCACTAGGGTGAAACATGTTTAGGCGTTAACATACATTTATTAAAATACATAGGATCGATATTTAATTTAATTTTAAGCCTAATTACTTTCAACGGTTTTTTCTATATATATATATATATATATAGTTCCGACAGTGATGAAGGTGAACAAGAAGAAGGAAAATTGGAACCAATTACGATTACGAGACAATGTCCATTGAACGTGATGTCCAGGATAGTCAAGAATGGCAGAACGCCTTCTTTGATTTCATTGAACGTAAATTAATTACGATGCATATGTAAGCCGCCAAGGAACCTCTGATTAATTGTAATAGTCATATTATAGCTGATGTATATAGGAAATATATTGAAGTTGATCTCAGCTCAAATTGCAATATGCAGCCTGTTGTTCGTTTTAAATGCGGTACAAATACAATAGTACTGACTAAAGACGACGAGTAGGTATAACTTGTAAGTCTTAAAGATCTTATAGTACCCAATCTTAATAAAACTAAACGGCGTTGCCATGTCCGCATGCTCTCATATTGCAAAAAAATATTGAAGATCGAGTGAATTGCGGATGTAGTAATACAGCTTATCATTTTGATATGAGTATAGTTAAAGGTTTATAGCTGTTTTGTAATGTAAGTGAAATTATAATTACGAAAAAGTTCAAATGTGACGATAACAGGGGTAATAGTTTTGAAATCATGTTGACAAAAGAGAAATCTTATAAAATGTTTAAATTGGAGCGTATAATATCGTATGAATTATATCTATTGCAACCTCTTTACTCGGTTAAATATGTCGGTAAACACATCATAGAAACTTTCCAATTCCGTAATTGGCGAACTATAATCATAACTATAATAAAACCCACCACGTGGATTTACTGACGATATCCAAAGCTAATTGTTAAATTATGTTTGAGGGTTTCTTGAACGACAAAGTCCGACACGTAGAAATTTAGCCCCTTTGCAATTGATACCTTTGTACGAAATGGAATTTCTTCAATTATTTAGGAAGCGCGCGGAAATTTGCTTTATTTCTCATATATAATTAATTTTAAGCTAGATATGTAAATAGTAATAACAATTGTAGTTGTTTAATTGCATCAATATACACTTATAGCAATAATAATGATAATAAAGAAAAGTATACTTTTCAAATTCTAATTATTTTAGGTATGAATTTATGTATGTGAGTATGCATCGGCGAATGTACATAAATATGCAAACTAATAAACGAAATTTTCGCTTAACTAGTTAGATGCTGCGACAGAAATCTTCATATAGGCGACGGTTTCAGAAGCCAAAATGAAGAAAAAGCGAATAGGCGAGGATATCGTAAATACTCTTATCAAGAAGTTACCTATAGAGCTACACCTTCCCGGATATAATTATTGCGCACCGGATACTAACCTCGAGGAGCGCCTTAAGCGTTAAGACGCAGAAATTAATATTTCAGACGAAACGTGTAAGGCTCACGGCAACGCCTGCAGGAACAGCAATTTAAATATTCAGCATCGTGCCGATAAGGTGCTACAAACAAAAACATCGCCTAGAGCGAAAGCAACGGACGCTTCGTTTCGCGAAAGACTTGTGTCAATCGCTGTAACTGGTGCTATGAAAATTAAACAAAAGTTGGAAATGGGCTTGAAAAATCTATGTCACCGATATCTCCCCCGTCGACCTCGTCGCCGTCCACGTATCCGCCCAATAACTTCTGCCACTAGGAAAGGCGGAAGGATCATTAAATTCAAGTCTGGCATTCTAAAGAACATAAGATGGCACTTCCGCGTAATTGAGCTGCCATTTCTCCTTCTCTCTACTGACTTGTGACTAATTCCATCCATCTGTGCAGGGCCTGTAGTCGATATTTTTGGAGTTTCCTGCAGAATCACCGCCATGTCCTATTCTTTAGCTTCATTAGTGGCTATTTGTAGTTGTTTGGTTTTAGGTGTGTTGTGTACATTGCCGTTTGTGTTAAACTTTTTTGCATTTTGTTAACGGTAGTGCGAATTGTAGTCCCTCGTACATAAATGATCCGTGAATTTCTCTGCTAGCGAAATTAGTGATCTCTAGAATGCAACAAGTGGCTATAAATTAATATTTTAGATATGCAACGAGAAATTCTTTTAAGTTTCCTCGTATACATACTTGAACTAAAATTAAATTTTCACGCAGCTACTTATAAAATTTAGATAATCAGCTTTAACATATTTAAATTTAAAATTGAATGTGTTAACTATATTTTAAATTCCCACATATATTACGAGTTTATGAATTCCAGTTACCTTAAACTTAAGTACATTCGGTGAAAAAAGGAGAAGCGTAGTACTGCTATTGCCCACATTTATTGATCAATAATTGCTAGATACAGCAAAAAGGTAAAATATACAATAAAGTGAGGCGTAACGAATAGATAGTGTGGCGATGTTTTCCAAACGTGCAATAAATTTGATACAGGATAGTTCTTGATATGGTATATTTTCTCATACAAATTAATTATATATTGAACAGTATAAATTGTAAGCGCCTGTTTTTATATAATAAAACGTAGTTAATTAGTCCAACTATAAATACTCAAATCTGACAAATGATTGAAGTTATAATAAAGAACTCAAGTAAACGGTACGGTAATAAAGAATTTAAATCCGTTCGTATCATCATTTCATACTAAAATCAATTAAAAATTCGACACAAAATTCAATATAAATAGAAAGTTACTCTGTATTTCAATGAGTACTTTAAATAAAGCGATAAATGGTACCTTTAAAGTTAGAGTAATTACGCAAAATACGTATCCGAATCTTATTAATCGAAATTAAATAAGCGGTAGTATTTATTTGGAATTAACAATTTTTACGGTAAGAATTTTATAGAATAATATAAAGATCAAACCTTTAAATTTAAGTTATTTTAGAATTAATGTCAAATTGCATATTTAAATATTTGGTGGATTGGCAAACCAAAAATAATATGCACTTAGTGTTTCTTTCGGTATATATATACTCAAATTCGTTGTAGTAGAACGTTGCTTCTTTAATTAAGTAACTAGATTGGATGCATTAGATCTCCACGTATCAGAAGCCACAACAAGAGCAAAATATAATGCAAGCGCTAGATCGGAAGCAGCCAGTCTTGAACTGAATAAATAGACACTTTCCAAAATTTAATTGGAATCAGGTATACAGATGCATACTGGTTAATCACCAGATAGTAAATTTATCCCTAATATTGTCATACTTAAGGAGTCTAATAATTCAGAGAACGTTTCATTTTTCCTGCCACAAAATTAACTTCAATTTTGTTTCCTAATGTAAAACGATCTTTTTCTTACGTTCCATATGGTTTTCCCATCTTAATTCACAATATATATATATATATATAATGTATTCCTCGACTGGGGTTCGATCCCAGGACTTTGGCTTTATACACCAATGCTCTACCACTTAGCTATCAAGGGTCCTAACATCAGTCGACAAATGAATCCTTCTAAATTATACATACACATATATTAATAACGCGAAACAGACACATTTTCTCAAACCAATGACGAGCCTGCAGATTTGTAAGTTTCACACTGCTGGAAGAGTGGAGCCTGATTTTAAAGTCACAAACTGTGAAGTATTCAAATATATAAATGAAAAGTAATTAGTCCTTAAAGGAATAGAATTATAAAGATTTATGTATATTTATAGATATTTAAAAATATCTAGAAGAATTTATTCCTCGACTGGGGTTCGATCGCAGGACCTTTGTCTGATGGAAATTCTTTAAATAGTTCTTATAACAGTTTATTTAATATTTGCAAGTAAAAATTTGTATCGTTCTTTATTTCATTTTTGCTGTTGTGCATTATGTTGCATACACAATTTTGTATGTTAGTTGCCTTAGTTTGTTTTTAGTTTATAATTTTATTTATTAAACTTACTGTTTACTATTTTAGTATTGGTTACGTTTGCTAATGTCAATTTGTCAGTTTTCAGAAAATCTTTTATGTTCTATACTTCATTAGTTCATAGCTGTTCTGAAGAAGCGTAAAATCATACGTGAAATATAGACGGACTATTAATATATTATTGATGATAGTAAGTATTTTTATTATATCGTATTATCATATTAACAGCAAGTATAATTATATATATATATATATATATATATATATATATATATATATATATA
>JAHWXV010499718.1:0-11059 GCA_024586415.1 Phrixothrix hirtus | reverse complement strand
GCCAAGTGACCACGAAGGCATCAAGACGCTGCTGGAATCAGGGCGTCTAGCCTTCCATACCTTTAGATTCCCCCATGACAAGCCACTACGGGTTGTCATACGGGGAATCCCGCAAGAAATCGCAGAAGAGGCCATCTACAACGACCTCAAGAAGCAAGGGCTACCTGTGCTATCCGTTCGTCGGATGTGCAGGGGCCCTAACAAGATCCCGCTTCCACTGAACTACGTGGAAGTCGTAAACAACGGCGAGGGGAAGAATAATCTCCGACTGAAAACAGTGCTCCACCTGGAGGTGGTCACCGAAGCCCCACGAAAGAGGAAGAACGCGAGAACCCAGTGCCATCGATACCAGCGGTTCGGCCATAGCCAGAGGTTCTGTAGCGCAGAGGCCGTCTGCGTTAAGTGCGGGAGTGGCCACGCAAGCGGCGAATGCATAAAGCCGAAGTCATCTCCGGCAAAGTGTGCCAACTGCGCCGGAGAACACACCGCCAGCTACAAGGGGTACCCTAGGTACCCCAAAGTAGCAAAAGCGGCAGCAACACCGAAAAGGGGCGCGTCTTACGCGGACGCAGCAAAGACCCCGCCCACTGCGAAACCGCGAAGCGCGAAGGTGATCCGCGATGTCCAGAAAAGGGGAGGAGCTTCCCTCCCGGACCTGGACATGGCAAAAATCACCATTATTGGCAGCCTCATAATCGAGGCTACCAAAGAAGCAACCACTTTTGCTGAAGGGGTGCAAAAGATCCTCGAGTGCCTGCCGGAAATTTTTAAAATAACCGGCCACATCCAATCCCAGAAGGGAAGCCGTAAACCGGCACACAAAAATATCAGTGCAACAGAAAACAAGGACGAAGGTGGTAAGAGTTCTGTGTAACTCGGTACACCGTAGTCCGAAAGTTCATCGTTCATCGTTCGGCATCAGAGCTATATTTAAACCTACCAAAAGGATCAATCCATTTTAAGATTAGCACAAGATTCTGTTGATCCTTTATTATCTTCTGGTATTTATAAATTGAGATGTTCTTGTGATAAAGTTTATGTGAACCAGACAAAACTGCATTTTTGCAGACTAAATCTGCTGTGCCTGAACATGCTTTAGAAAATTTACAACATGATATTTAATAAAATTTAATGAAACGGAAATTTTATCAGGAGTTTCTAATTATTATCCTCGACTTTAACGAGAGGCAATAGAAATATATGTATATGTAAACATTTAATAATTTTAATGGTCTGGATGAAGGTGTTAAGCTAAATAGATCATAGGACCTTTATCTGTCAAACATAACAGATTTTAATTTAATTGATAAAGAAAACACGTGGTTTTCGAAACGTTTATTATTTTATAAAAATTAACACAGTTGAACTCAAAAATCTATTTTACTATAAAGTATTAAAGATTATATGTAATTATTTTCGTTTATTTAAATTTTGTGAACCAAACCTTTCTGTCAACATAGTTTTTTACTTTCGCGAAACACTTTAAAACGTTTTTGGATACAGAGGACATTAAAAAATATTTTGGGACTAAGAGAGTATAGCAATTTTGTTTTCATTTAACAATTCCACGGTTATTATTTGTTTGCATATATTAGCATAATTTGCCATTTGTAAATTTAACAGAGTCGATCATTTTTATTTACTCCGATAAGGGCATGCCATCTTGAATATTAAACTCAAATCTCAAATTAGATGCGTTATTTTCTAGAAACACCATGACGACACAATTTCTTATTAATTGCGACTGTAATCTTTACTACGCTTTGTGAATCAAGATTATTGCTTCTAACAGTGTAACGTGGTCGTTGCCCACAGTTTAAATGCATCTTATTGTTTTTAAAATAATCAGCTTTCTATATAAAATTTTAAACTTTGATTAATACAGCCTGTAACCTGGACGTTGCATTAAATCTTTAACAATTAGATGCGCAGAACAAATATCAACATGCATGATTCAACATTGTGTTTTCTCAATGCATTTGCAAATTCTTCAGAGACCATAGAAACTTTCTTGTTAGTAACAACCCACAGATAGACATTTTAAATTTTTAAAACAGCGCAGTTTTAATTAGTTGTCAATTTACAATACTTTTCGTTTTTCTGTCCCTGATAAATTAGCACTAATCAAAATTGCCAGACGTGTTTATTTTCTTCACTTCGCTGGGTATAAAACAGATTCACGGAAGTGACGTCATATAAATGATAATTGATTTTCTTTTATTTAGTCGGCGATGTGATTCTATGTTTAAGTTCATTTTTTTATTAATTTGTGATAGCCAAATTGGATTTAAATTCCGGTTCCTTTAACATAAATAAATATAATTAGAAGGGTGATGTGTAACGATTGCTAATTTAAAAATAATTTATAGCATAATCTGCCCGAGTTGAGATGTCTTGTACTCCTCCGCGTATTGTACTTGTTTGACGTTTCCCGAAAATAGTTATGGGGTATAGAGAATTCAGAATTGGAGAGGGAATTCGGCGACCGAAGCTGGTTTTAGAGATTACTACAATACACTGCATTCTCCAACAACCAGGTAACCCTCTTTTCTAATATTTAACAATTTCTACCGTCACCGTTTTCTTTTTATGTGCTTGACTAATTAGTTATCCTATAGATGTTTCTGTTAATGGCGCCTTTCAAGCTTGAAACCGTTATCTATTTGTTGTGTTTTCTGTAAGTTTCAGTCAAGGAAACTTCTTTAATTCAACCACCCTGCGCTAAACCAGTGGCCCTACAGTAAACAGAAATACCCGATTCTGATAGGATTTTATTATTACCGCCTTTTTCGACCGTGTCATTATAAGCACTCTTTTAATAATTTGTCATCTACGCATTTTAATAGAATTGTCGTAGCTCGGCGAAATTATTTTGAATTGTTCGTTATATCCGGCGGTTCGCTGAACGCAAATTGACTATAACTAACTTCAAATGTATAACGGAATAACGAATAAAAGTAATCTTTTTTTGGTTTAAAAAGAGCTGCGTTTGAAATTAATACATAAAAAGCGACTATGCGACGCGGTGCCTTCGTGTCAATTATAAAGTCACAGAGTAATACCCTGTAGATTTGGTATTCATTAAAAAACGGGATACGAGAAATTATCTATATTTTGTAGCTTCAAAGAGAAAACAGTTTTTCGCCAGATTTATTTTTCACTGGACGTTCGCTAAAAATAACAGTGGAGTTCCTTTAAATAAACATCTTTACTGTCTTAGTTATTCTCACAGTGTATCGACTGGGCGGCTATTTAGCAAAATTACCTAGATGATGGACCTGGAAAAAAGAGCACAGTAAGAACATCGTAGAAAGAAAAGAAGAGAGAGAGAGAGAGAGAGAGACCTAGCAGTAACATCCGTTAACAAAGCACCTGTGACGGAATAGCGTCGTAATACGAAAATAGGTAATGCACTGAGATTTGACGGAATTGTTAGGTATGAAGGTGTAATTCCTATAAAAATTATAAATCTTTTTTAAATAATATGACAATTTAATACTTTAAATATACGTTTCTGCCATTTGAAAAATCAAGTTTAATAAGATTAACTAGCACAATTGATACGTTATTCGGATTTGAAGAACTTATTGAGTTTGAAAGTTCGATTCCTTTGAGAATAAACAAATTCTTTTTTTAATAAACTTTTTAATACTTTAAATATAGGTTTTTCACATTTACATTGCAATAAATAAATAATTAGATCCACAGTATTGGCAAAGAAATATCGCACGAAATTAACTTGATTAACTAATCAATATGAATCCAACATTTTAAATAATTCATGTAAAATGAAGCAAACATATTTTCCCTTTTACAAAAGAATACCAGTCAAATTTCTATGAGTTTAAAAATTGATTACAACATTTTCTGAAGGCTAAAAAGAGTAAAATAAAAATAAAAATATTTTAAAAACATGCTTTTATTTTGAAATGGTCTAAAAAGAATAAAATATGTTTTTCTGCTACCCGAAACTTTGAAATTTTTAGTCGAAAAAATATTTTTTTAAATGCTTTTATAGGTAGTCAATTTAAGAAGACGACATTACCTTATAATTTGTGAAAATAAATTAGTCAAATTATAACTTCTTGGAAAACTAAAAAATTTCCTTTTAAATAAAGTCATAGCTTAATAGGATTTCCATTTAAAAAAAATTAAATTTATCATATTTCAAAATCTACAGGCTTTATAAAAAATTTTAAAGCTTTATTAAAATCTATGTAAAAACCACATACAAAAGATAACTGACATTTTGTAGAATTTTTGTTAATGAAAAAAATGGTCTAAATTCCATTTTGTCCCATAGCTCTTAAAACATTTAAGAAATCAAAAATCCCTTTTTACTAATGAATTTATCTCAAAAAGTTGATCTGGGAATATATACACCGTTTTCATGTATAGTGGTCGTAAAGTAGTTAAAGCTATAATTCGCATCGAAAACGGGCCACCCTGTACATTATATAAATAAATTAGGAAATCGAAATAAATAATTAAATAACTTGTGTCTTGCTACACTTGCTTACATTTACGTTTAATTTAAAAATAAATAATAAGTTGTGAAGACATTGTGAAGCGATTTTTATTGGTTGAGTCTGCCGCTCTAAGAACAGCTCAAAGAGTTAGCAATTAACGAAATATCAAAGCGTTAATTATAATGTAACGAAAATTAGAAACAATAAAAACCTATTGGAAAATCCTAGAATCATCCAGCACCTTCTTTATAATAAATCAGATGATGCAATCACAAATGACTCATTACAGTAATCGATACCTGTCAATTAAATTCGAGGTCAGCAATGAGTCATAGTATTTCAATTTACTACATCATTAATATGAGTATTTATCTTTTCTATATAAACAACAGATTAAATTTCCTTAATTTAGTTTTTATTAGAATTTTGTATTGTTAGTTACTGATGAACATAAATATTTAAATAAATAAATGTATATAAATGATTTAATTTTAGTGAATATAAATAAACATTTTAAAACAATTAACTAGTTTAGTTACATTGGGGCCAGTTGTGGGATTTGTTTTAAAAGTTGATCTCACGACAATTATTAATTAAAACTTTGTTAATTGTTTTTTTATATGCCAGTGACCAAAAGCGCCGAAAACAAAATGCGGAGGCGTTGATGGAAATGTTGCAAAAGATGCAGGAAGAAATTAAATCCAAGCAAACTAAACTACAAGGAAAAATGGATTCCAATCAGAAAGAATTGAAATCCAATCAAACTAAATTACAAGAAAAAATGGATTCCAATCAGGGGAGTTCGTGCTAGCACTCATAATGAGTAGTGGTGATTGTTAGTCGTTGTTGAATCCCTTGTGCTATACTTTACGTCCCTTTTATTTATGTAAAGGTAGATCGGGTATAGTACAAAAATCAGACTTGTATAAACCGCCACTAAACTCATTACCGTGTACGAGCAAGTACAGAAAATAAGTGACCGGGCCGAAGCGAGTTATCGCGCAGGAAAATTTGAAGAAACCCAAGAAACCCAGACAGCATAAAAACGGAAATGAGGAAATATAAAACCTCACATCCCAGTTACGTCCGCAATTAGAGACTACCACGCCGCAACATTGAAAGCGGAAAGAACCAATGCACAAATGAAGAAAGTGCCCATAATCGAGTCGTCTACCAATATCACAAGAATACGGTAAGGGTAGAAGAAGTCCGGCAACCACAATCCCAGAAAAAAAGAAAAAGTCGCCGCGCAGAAGACCGAAGTCGCCGCGCAAGAAACTGAAACAAAAACAAAAACAGAAGAAGAAGTCAGAAGAATTATAGCCGACACCTTCGACTATTATTCTTCTGAAGGAGAAACAGCAAACAACGCAATGGCCGTGGATGGAGAAGGCTTCGTCCAGCAAAAGAGCCGTAAAAGAAAGTCTCCGAAGCAGATCACTCCAGGGCCTGCCACAAAGGTGATGGCAGCAACAGGTTCGGGCCGTTAACCAACGAAGAACCAATTAGAAGAAAAAATGGAGAAATTCCACCTATTGTTCTTCTAAAAAAAAAGAAAATGGATGGAGGTAGCCGATGACCTTCGCTGCCTCGAAATAAACGTAGAAAAAGCCAAGAACGTGGCTCTTGGCATAAAAATCCATCCGAAAACCAAAGAAGACCACGTGAAGACCATCAATTACCTACGTGAAAGGGAGCCTCCCTTTCATACATACCTTTTTAATCACGAAAAGCCACTACGCGTGATCATTCGCGGCCTCCAGATAGAAATTGATGACGCATCTATTAAAGAAAATCTCCAAAGGCAAGATATCCCTGTGGCATCAGTCCGGAGGATGCGCAGGGGCCCTAACAAAACACCAATGCCCCTCAACTATGTCGAGGTGGAAAAATCCGGAGCAGGAAAAGCAGGACACCAGAGCAACTTCACAGTGAACTTTAACACTGCGAAGATACTGAAGGCAGGCCAAATCGTCCTTGAGGCGACTAAATCCTGCAACGCGTTCGCTGAGGGTGTTGAAAAATTAATTCAGGTTTTGCCGGAATTAATCAACATCTTCAGGGATCAATTGAAGTAAAAACCCATCGCCATCCTCAATGGAGCGCTGCAAGTGCGGCAACTATACTCTCTTATATCAATGAACCTCCAAAACATGGAGACGAAGATACAAGATACAAAATCTTGGGACTCCAATAAATCAATCAAAAAACTGAAAAAAAAACTGATTCCAATCAAGAAGAAATAAAATTCAACCACGCGAAATTACAAATAAAATGGTACCCATAAATTCAAACCAAAATAAATTGGACGAAGAAATTACAAAATAAATTAAAGGAGGAAATGTTATCGATTAATGCAAATCAAACAAAATTACCAAATGAAATTAAGCCAGGCCAAAATGCATTAAGAGGAAATGGAATCCATCAAACATAAGCTACAAAATGAAACTAAAGCGAGTCAAAATGCATTAAATAAAGATTTTAAATTACACCAAATTAAATTAAAACAGGACCTAACAAAAGAAACAGAAGATGTTACCAATGAAATGTGAACTAAATATGAGGAGGTAACTAAGAAGTGTGATGAACTACATCAAAAGTTTATCCTCCTGACTGTAAATAAATAAGTCAGCATGCCTAAGAAGGAAGCGTCACTAGTGTCTCATGAACAATAAACTGGAGTAAATATACAGCAAGTTGAACATTTGCCTGTTATTGAAAATGGCATACCAAGTACTAGAAGAGCTAGTACTGCGGATAATAGAAGACACAAAGAAGTCACTATCCAAGCGGCATCCTAAAGACAAAAACCGGATAGTCTTTACATGAATGAAGCAATCGCAGGAAGGAATTGCCAAATGCTGCTGGATGCAGAAGCAACAAAAACCGCGCAACCCTTCATGGTGAAATTATTACAGATACTGAAATCGGCTGTAGAAAGTTAACGCATCGCGTATTGCTGATATTGAGGAACCTGTTATATTGGGTATGGATGTAATGTAAGAGTTTGGCTTTGCCTTTGACTTGAACAATCACATCATACGAGTTGATGATGAAGAGATACCCATTAATCAAAGAGATGACCATGCACTAAAAATAATCCTAGCAGAAAAAGTAACATAACACCAAGGAGTGAAACAATAGTTATGGACCAACCGGATGGAGATTTCCAGGTAGGATACGTAGGAATTATAGAAACCAGCAACATAAATATTGGTAATAGTATTCTGGCTGGAAGACTGCTGATCGAGGCCAAGGAAATAACACCTGTTCGCTTAATGAATGTTAATAATATCTTCCAGATGACTCTAAAGAAGGGCACTGAAGGATCATGCACACCTATCTCATCTGTGATACGTTGCACTAAACCCAGTGAGAAGGTTTTGCCTCTAAAGAATTTATATAAACTGCATGCCACACTAGAATCCTTGGATAGCGGGTTATCTCATAAACAATATGGTGATATATTTGCCATGAATGACTGTTTGAAAGGAAGAACAAATGTTGTAACGCACAAAATAAATACCAGTGATGCCCAACCAATACGTCAACGACCAAGGAGGCTGCCATTATTCAAACGAGGGGAAGATGAACAGATAATCAAGGACATAGCATATGAAGGGATAATAGAGCCATCTATTAGTCCTTGGGCATCGCCAGTTGTACTGGTTAAGAAGAAAGATGATAGCACTCGATTCTGTGTATATTACCGTTGTTTAAACAGTGACCAAAAAGGACAGCTATCCTCTACCCAGAATTGACGATACTTTAGACACGATTTCCGGCTTCAAATGGTTTTTGACTCTAGATATGAAAAGCGGATATTAGGAAGTCGGTATAGAGGCTGAGCACCGGGAAAAGACAGCATGTCGTTTGAAAGGCTAATGGAATTGATACTGAGAGGGTTGTTTTGGCAAACATGTTCAGTATACTTGGACGATGTCATAGTTATTGGGACGCCCTTCGACGAACACTTGAAAAATCTCGAAGCGGTGTTTCAAAGACTACGAAGTACACATCTACACGTCATGTAGTCTCCGAAAAATGTGTCGCAGCTGACTAGAGAAAATTCAGTCCGTGAAAGAATGGCCACAACCGAAAGGGGGGGTTATGCATTTATTATCGTCGATTTTTACGTGGATTTGCACACATCGCGAAACCACTTACAAAACTTACTGAAAAAGACCATCCATATTTATGGAGCAATAGCTGCCAGGAGCCATTTGAAACACTTACACGAACATTGATAAAGGCACCTATACTCAGTCACCCTAGAATAGAGGGAGGATATGTCTTAGATACCGATGTTAGTTACGTAGGCATTGGTGCAGTGCTATCACAAATTCAAGACCGAAAAGAACAAGTAATTACGTATTTTAGCAAAGTGTTGTCCAAACCTGAGAGGAACTATTGTGTTACGCGCAAAAAATTGCTAGCGATGATAAGAAGATTGCAAACATTGTACTCGAATGGAGTCAAAAGTTGAACATCCTTTTGTTAACCATACTTCTGTAAATAACGATGACTGGAACCCAGATAATGTCAAACAAGATCAAGAAAACCACCCAGACCTGAAGGTGCTATTAAAATGGAAGAATGAAGGTCGAAGACCAGATTGGGAGGGAGCGGCCTCATTTACTCCTATTGTTAAAGCGGAAATTCTACTACAGCTGCATGATGGTCCATTAGGAGGGCATATGGGAGTAAAGAAAACTCTGGAAAAGGTCCGTCAAAGATTTTATTGGATGAAAAGCAAGGATGATGTTAAGGAATGGTGGCGGAAATGTGTAATATGTGCGTCTGGAAATGGTTCAATGGGGAGGCAAAAAGCACCGATGCGGCAATATAATGTGGGTAGCCCATTTGAAAGAGTAGTCATCGATACAGCTGGTCCATTTCCAGAAACCGAAGCAGGAATCAAATATATCTTGGTTGCGACGGACAATTATAGTAAATTAAGCGAAGCATACGCTCTAACTCATCAAGAGAGAGTTTGAGTGGCCGAGACCTTGGTAAAAGAACTGTTCAGCCGTTTTGGGAGTCCTTTGAAATTACATTCACACCTAGGAAGAAATTTTGAGTCAGCCTTGTCCCAAAGTCTCTGCCAACTGTTGAAAATACGCAAAACCAGAACAACTACTCACCCACAGTCGCGTGGAATAGTAAAACGCATGAATGGAACAATGGAAAAATATTTGTCAAAAGTTGTCTCGGACCATCAAAGAGATTGGGACCAGTACTTACATCTATTCCTGATGGCATATCGATCAACTGTACACGAAACGACAGGAGAGACCTCAGGTAAAGAGTTGTTTGGACGTGAAATTAGACTACCGTGTGATTTGGACTTTGATAGTAAGTATGGAGAGGAGGAAGTCGCTGGAATTGCGTATGCTGAAAGTCTACGAAAGAAACTAAATTCCAGACATGAGGGAGTTTTCTCAATAACATTCAGGTTGCCGGTGATCGAAAGAAAGTCCAGTAAGAAGTTAGAAAACGGGAGGATTTCAACTGAATGATATAGTCTGGTTGTACCAACCTCAGTGACGACGACGCCTAGCTCCCAAATTGCAAAGGTCTTGGGAAGGTCCATATAAAGTGATAAAGATTATCAACGATGTAATCTACTGAATCATTAAGTTTCCTAGAGGAAAACCCAAAGTGGTTCACGTGAATCGGTTAGCCCCATACGCTGGGAAGAACGCAGAACCGGAACAGCAAGAACATGTGCAAAGGGCGAACCATTTTGAATGGGAGGAATTAGGAGTCAAAAACAGCAAACAGTCATTTACTGACTTTATGACAATCTATTCAGGACAACATAAAGCTAGATTTGTGGTTACGACTGAGGAGTACAGAAACCTGTTTGATGTACCTAAAGAGTACTCCCTGGCCCATTGTGTCGCTAAAGACGTCCGAATGTCCCGTCGCATCGCAGTTGAGTTTAAGTGGCGTAGAAGAAATACTGCAGCAAGAGCCAATAATTAGAAAGGCATGTCACCTACTGCGCCGTCACCGCCAAGGTACGCGAAGTATTTACTACCTTGTGACAAAAGCATTGTCCCATCAAAAGCCATGCTATGAAGTCATGTGGAAGGCATTATGGGATTTAAGGAAACGTAGTTGTGCCGGCGCCAGTAGTAAATTAGTTGTACCAAAGCGTGGTTGTGGCTTAGACCAGTTTAATTGGCACGTAGTAGGTAATATGTTGGAGCTAGTTTTTCGAGGGACTAGTATCAAGATCCCGGTGTGTAGTTCGAATCCTAAAGGAACTCAATCAACAACGAAATCTGTGGGCTGCCATTTTTTCAAGAAATAAGGCTGCAAGTATGGATCGCAGTGCAGATTCCGACATTCGCCAACAGATGTAGAACCATTGCAAGGGCAAAGTCCAAGGTCACTGTTGTGGGACGTAACAGTCTTAAGGAGGGGGCAGTGCAACGAAAATTAGAAACAATAAAAACCTAATGGAAAATTCTAGAACCATCAGCACCTTCTTTACAATAAAATAGATGATGCAATTACAAATGAATCATTGCAGTAATCGATATCTGTCAATTAAATTCGAGGTCAGCAATGAATCATAGTAT
>JAHWXV010499685.1:0-14820 GCA_024586415.1 Phrixothrix hirtus | reverse complement strand
ATTCTTGTTAACTTTTTAGATAGACATCCAGTATCAAAATTAAACTTTTCGGATTAAGAATAAATATTAAAAATTTAGGTATTAATAAATATTGATAAAATTCAAATCTCAAAAATAACATATCATTTATATGGCACGCCCAAACGTGGGGCTGCAGTAAACATTGTAGTAAAAACTAATAATAAATTATTTAATTTAAGTTTAACAAAAATAACATATCAATTATATGGCGCCAAACGTGGGACTTTAGTAAAAAAATTAATAAATTAAAATTAATCAATTTTAAGAAAGAATAGAGCATATCAATATGTATGTACGAGGGTACGTGGCCCGATATATAAGAGAGAGCACTAACTGCATGATGTTTTTATGTCATTAAAATCTCAAGTATAACCTAATAAGTGAAGGTTTCAGATCCGAAAAGTTTCTTTTGAACTGCATAACTGTTTTTTTGCTATGGAAATCACAAGTCGATTACGAGAAATAATTTTCTAGTAGCAAAAAAAATTAGATATTTCAGAACATAAACTAGCACAAAATAGATAAGATAAAGTTAAAGCTATTAAAATTCTCAATTTCTTCTTAATTGAGGTATTCTTACTTGTAATTATGGAAACAACACGGAGATGAGTGAAATACGACGGCAGTTCAAATTAAACCTGAATTTTATTTTTTTTTGAACGTATTTGATGAGCTGTTAGAAAGAGTGTTTATATTCACAATAGTAGGAATGCCATAAACAGTTGTTGCGAGTTGAATGTATCAATACGTAATGATATGGTGAGTTTCGAAGCCTGTTCCTGAATCTTGTGATACATTTTATATGCGCCGAACTTCTTAAATGAAAGGCACATCTCATTAAGTTTTGTGATTGAATTCAATCATTTTAACTTTTAAAAGTGAACTCCGGTACGCCGCTTCTGGTTCAATGAAAAGTGTTTACCTCGAGATTTTTAAAAACATTTTATCCACAATTGTCTGATTCAAATGAAATACGAACAAACGATTACGTAAAATTATTATATCAATGTTTTTATACAAATTTTTGTACAACACTAACTTAATTAAAATTACAAAATTAAATTTAACTACGTGTTGATGCTAAACAAACTGATATAAATATCTAATGAATTCTGATATTGTATGTAAAAATTTTCCGTTATACAATATTCATTTAAAGTAAGAATTTTAATTGAGCATTGAATCGAAATGTTATAAATATGTATTTATGCTGAAATTTTGTGAAACAGTTTTAATATAAATAATATTCAAAAAAATTATAAACAAACCCTTATAAATTGCTTTCAAGGAATATTGCTTAAAGCGGCAAGATAACGTTTTACGAAAATACGCACAGCTTCCGGCACCTAGCTAAAGGCAAACAAATTTCCTAGAATACCAGATTAGATTCAAATACAAATGATCAATAATTAATAACAATTCGATGCTTAAACAGTATTTTTATGAAAGTGAATACAATAAAACGAATTTAAAATCGAATTTAAAACAATCTTAAATAAATTCAACACATAAATTTAAACATTTGCCAACGTAAAAACAAATTTAATTATCTTATTTCGGAAATAATCAACTAAAATTCTTCCGATTTTGAAACAAGACAATATAATTCTATAAATAACTTTTGGCAGTTTCAAAAACCTAAAATTCCAATTTCTGCAAAAATGATTATAAATGGGCTTGTTTCGAGATTTTTAAAATAAAGTAAAGAATTACATAAGCCGCATTTTAGAAGGTTAAATGAATGAATCCAATTGTCTTTTTAATTACATTTAGAACGTGTCGTTTTAACGTATAAACATGAGTTTTAAATGTTCTTTTAATATCAAAGCCGAAAACAATTTAATTTGACAATTACAGTCAAAAAATTCGATAATGAAATGTTTTATTATTAAGTATAGGTATTTAATACAATGTTTATTACACAATTTAATTTATCCAGTTAACCTTCTGAAATGTAGTTTCTGTAATTGTTTACATTATTTTTAAAATCGTATTCCAAGTAACAACCCAAATTGAAATCAATAATAAATACCCAAAAAGAAAATAATAACTTATCTGCAATTAAATTTGTATTTCTCCATTACTATGATATTATATTTCTTAGAATATTCGACATTCCTGTTGTATATTTAACTATAAGTATTTTAAATTTGAAGGATTTATAGTGGGATCTACATTGAGAATGCAGTAGAGCGTCTTATGGAAAACAGTGTTGTCAAACTTTACTGGTTATTTTACTTTTGTAAAGTGTAAAGGTGATTGACAGACATTGTCAAAATGAACAAGCTTAAAATTGTTTGAGAGTGTTGATCAAGGAAAAATTTAATTTCCTATTGTTTTCATATTTGGGAATTCAGTAGATATCACAAATTACATTTACAATCTCGTAATATTTTTATCATTACTTTAATTATTTTATGATAAAGAATGCAAAACTCCATATTTTGAGCCATTCTTACATTAAAACTAATTAGTCAAACAACTGCTGTTTCGAATATGTGATAAACAAGTAAATGAAGAATTTATTATTGGGAATATATGTTTGATAACTTCAAAAAGAAATATCTGAATGCAATTGATTCAATGGACAATTTTTACTTCCATAAACCAATTAATAGACACATGTGGTGTAATTTTTAGCGTAAAACACGCTCGACATGAAACGCGTAGATCCTTTGAGGTGAATAAAAACCAAAACTCTTGATCGCTTAATTAAGGGCAAGCTAGTTAGAAGGAAAATTAATAATTATAAAATTATAAACACGCCTTTCACTCGAACAATCCCTTTTGTTTATGTAGTCAGGCCCATTTCTATTGTTCAACAGATTATTCAAAATTCCTAGCTGACACTGGTTGAAAAGTTCACTTGATCCTTACCCATTTTTGAGTCAACACTACTTTGTCCTATTGAGTATTTTAAATGAATAATATACTTATTGTTATTTCTGATAGCTATTTAATAATAGGCAAAAGCTTTCGGATTTACCGATTTAAACGCACGACAAGAGGTAGACGCTTAGAAATTCCATTTCCAAAAATTAAAATTGTAATGTGCCTTGGTTGGCCAAACATATTTAGTTTAACTTGTTTTGAGTATTTTGTGTTATATTTATATCGTGTGTCCCAGAAGTCTTGGCATCAACTTTTATCATGACTTTGACAAGGTAGGTCTTCTCATATTTTACACACATTAAAATTAAAAGTCATAACAAATAACCAACAAATGTAATTTTTATTAGTTGTCACTGATTATTACAAATTACTATCAGATTTGTATTTATTTATTAAACTTGAAAATGTTCATACAAGAACAAAGATATCCATCGTGGTAGTAATTTGTAATAATCAGTGACAACTAGTAAAAATCATCTGTTAGTTATTTGTTTTAATTTTAATATGTATGTGAAATAAAAAACACCTACCTTGTTAAAGTCATGGTAAGAGTTTATTTCAAGGCTTCTGTGGCACACCCTATTTGAATTTTAGCTTATTTTTTAACTACGGATGTTCGATTAAGATTTTAGTATTCCATTATTTATAGATATTTGTAGTTACAGTGTTTTATCTGGTGTAATAGTTAAATTTTCGTTATGACACTTGCTTTATTATCTATTTCTAAACAAAGAAAGCGGACGATAAGATCGCGAATTCTACAAAAATTTAAGAAAAAGGTATTTTGAAGCGCTGCGTACCAATACACGAAATACTAGTGTTCAAAAGGCTGCACAAAATAATATTTTTAGTGCTACATAACTAATAACGTTTATGAAAAATACAAACTAAAAATAACTATTTAGTTAAAAGTCTATTAATTTAAAATTAATATAAATCATTATGGCATAATTATTAGTTATTTAAATAGACATACGGGGGTCTTTCGAAAAGTAAAGAATGTGTTTTTCTACAGAAATTATTATTGGATATAATGAAACAAACCTTTATTTTACATACAATTTGATACCTAAGCTACTTTTTTACATAGCCACCCTTCAAATTTAACCACTTGGACCGCTTCACCGGCTTTTCTAAGCCGTCTGCATACTCAATTGCCGCCAAGTTGTCGAACTACTAATTAACGGCTCCTTTAAGTTCATCATCACTTGCGTAGCGGTTTACAGCCAAGAAATTTTTCAATCTGGGGAATAAGTGATAATCACTTGGGGCTAGGTCCGGGTTGTACGGCGGATGCTCAAAGATTTCCCACTCAAACAGCTGAAGCAAGTCCTGTGTCAATGCAGCTGCATGTGAACGCGTATTATTGTGAAGGAGAATGATTCCCCTGGTCAGCATTCCGCGCTGTTTGTTTTGAATGGCGTGGCAGAATCGGGGAGGCGTCTGACAGCATTTATGGTCTCACCTTTAGGCATGTAGTCGATGAGGAGAATACTCTTACGATCTCAAAACACTGTATCCATAATCTTCCTGGTGCCCAAAACTTATTTTGTTTTTTCGGTTTCGTTGGGGATCGCGAATAATGCGATGCCATTGACTGGCGCTTTGTTTCTGAAATGACATGAGATATGCACCAGTAACAATGTGATTCAAAAGTTCATCACCAAATCTTCCCTAAAAATTTCGTACCGCACAGTTCTTGAAACTTTCAGAAAGAATAAGTGCAGTTCACTAATTGTGAGTCACAAATGAGGACCGACTTGAGCGTTAGTCATCGTGAACATTCGTCCGTCCGCCATTAAACATGGTGCGCCATTTTCGAACTGACGCTTCTTTCATCACATTACCGTAAACTTCAGTTATTTGCCTATAAACTTCTACGGATCGGACCTTTTGCGCATTTAAAAAGCAGATAACACTGGAAACCTGACACTTGGTGAGATCGTTAATTTTGTCACATATTTTAACGTTGCATAGCTAAGCAGTAATCAAAGGTAGCGGATCGTAGCTCCCACCAGACTGAAACGAAAGAGTGCCAGTGACCGGCCGACGGTAGTGGTGGGGGACGCGGTCACTTGTCATAAAATAAAGTTCTTTATTTTGTACACCTATATGATGGTCTTAGTCAATAAATATTCATCAGAAAATATTTGTCAGGCACCCAGGATATCTTTGCAATTAAATGTTTTCACATGCATTTAATTTTAGTTCAAACATTATTTCTCATACAACGAATGCATCTGGCTTAGATCGAAACAATTCATTTCAAGTAGAACGAGAATATTCGAAAGTAATCGAGTAAGTAGTATTACTAGTACACTTTTAAAACAATAATTTTATTCCGTTATTTTTAGTTGTATAGCTAATTCATTGAAAAATGATTCAAACAAGAAAGAATCCTTTGGAGAAAGCACAACCATTATTGCCAGATACAGGGGTAACTAAATATGACGCAAAGGAGATACTGCGATTTCATTCTTTTCAGCGACAACGACTTTCATGTATAGAATCGGAAAGGACGAAATCCTATGGTAGAAGGTAATGCTGCATAAATTAGAGAAATTCTACAAACATTGTATCTTTGCTGAGACTGTTAACAGGTGAATTCCTCGTGGAATGCGGGCATGAGATGCCCAATATATTGCAAATGCACAAAGTTCAAGAAAATGTCACGGTTTGTAATTATTTATTTCAAAAGGCTTGAAGCCTTTATTTTTTTTCAGTAAAGAATGTAAATACTTACTATACAGGGTAACTACTATTTAAGTATCATTATTTAACACACATGTATATGGGTCCTTGAAGAATTTAAAATCCGTAAAAATATTTCATCTATTAATTCGAAAAACAATTTCTATAAATTTTGGTGTAAAAATTGATGACAAATCCGGGCCTGTAATAATCTAGATTCATCCATGTGGTTGTATTTACAACAAAAAACTTTTTCTATTTATTTAATATCATATTACTACACTGTAATCGGTTTGTTTTACTGTTACTCAATGAAATCAGTTGTGTACAAATGTTCTTGTAGTAATAATTTGAAGTTATTATTTTTAAAAAAATGTATTTCAATTTTTCTATTATCCTATAAATTTATATTGAATAATTAACTATAAAAAAGGATTTATAGGGAAATTTTACGATAAGTAAACATTATTTTATGTCATAGCCATGAAAATAATAAATACACCAGGGTTTTCTTCTACTATTTGTATAAGGACATCTTCAGGATCCACTATCCTCTGCGGTCTATCGCGTCCGCTTCTTTCAAAGTTAGGGTCAGAATTTCGTGAATTTCGCAGTCTGAACGGTTTTCCGCGATGGTTGCAGCAACTTGAGAAGCGCTCTCTATGTAAACGCGGAATATTCGCGAATGTTTGCACCTATTTCTCCGTACATTAAAATTATATCTACTAATTTGTGCCTATTTATTTATAGACCATATTCGATTCCTCTCACCGAATTATTGACACGCGTGCAAGTATTGATGCAGAATCATTTACTGATGTGTACCTATTTGTCCCGTAACAAGTAAATGTTATTTGTATAGTTGGAAAGTCATTTCCTCGTCCGATACAGTAGACTAAGTCACAAACAAGACCAGACTGAAAACTGAAAACTGAAAAAATAATTCTAAAACTATGTAATTTGTCTAAATTGTATAGTTTATGTGTTTCTTATGGTGCATACCAAGATGTATCTGCTGTTAAAGTAACGACTTTATATCCCGCACATTCTGTATATGTGTGTACATATAAGCAGGTATCTAATATAATTTTCAACATTTCCTGACATCAAAGATAACCACATATTTTCTAGTAAAATACAGTTTTACTTTATAAATTTCAATACGAGTAATATCTATTTAAATCAAATTTTATTAATTTTAATAATTCGCATAACAATAAATTTTAAAAACTATTGAACTATTTATTGAGAAAATTACAGGTTTCGAATTTTTCAAAACAAATCATTATAATTAATGCTAAATAAGCTCCTTAATCATAGGAAATAACGGAAAACTGTTTAATTGCCAATTTAATGTGAATAAATTATACAATTCTAATTGAATACTCATTTTGTTAATACCATGCAATGTTTAGTTCATATTATGAGATTAGTTTCTATTAAATATTGTAATAGGTATATATTCAATGGTAATAATTCATAGTTTATGATATATGTATGTTATTGAAAAACGTTCAAAAGATTGTTAATAAAATATAAAGACAACAAATTCTAGATTTGAAAATTGACATTTCTATAAAATAACGAAAAATACGTGTCACATTTCTTAGAATTTACAGTATTCAGGTAAAAGAATTAACTTAGCACCTTTCTTTAGTTGTAAATAATGTTGAAGGCGTGACTAAATAATATTTAAACTTGAAAATACAACTAGCGCTCTCTGAACGGATTTTGCTGCTTCCACTGCTTGAAGAACAAATGTAATAAACGTTAATTATCTGTAGCGTATTTGTCTTTTACGAATTTTTCAATAAACCAAATAGAAATACCATAAAATTATGAAAATGGTTCTTATAAATTTAGGGTGAATAATTAATTAAATAGAAGTTTTAAAAGAAATTGTTTTTAATAAAAAATACCTAGTTAAATCGTGTTTAAAATTCAAAAAATCGTTGAAATAGGCAAAATACTACTTGTAATTAAGCATTAGGTATAATAACAAACTTTTTATGGATTTCTAAAGGTAAACTACTAAATAAAGCCAGTTGTATATATTTAAGGACGAATTTTACAATTTATTACCTAATAAGGAAAACATATTTTTGTTTAACTTATATGGAATTATTTAAAAATAAATTCCTTTGGGGCTGTCGGCTTTGCAGTAAAAGTTTTAGCAAATGAGAGATTATGGACTAAAAAGATAAGTCGCCTGTATAGGGATCAGCGTTTGAAATTGTTTCATAAGAAAACTACAGCCTTATAGTTCATGTACTGCATTCTCAATGTGGATTCCACTATATATAGTAACTCTGTCGGCGGTCAGACTGTCTGAATGCATCAATTTTAGTCCCCGATTGTACAAACTGAGGGTTAAGTCGCGAATAATCACAACATGTAATTGTTATCACAACATGTGGATTATTTAGGGGCAATATACAAGGTATCTCGATATAAGAAACATTACTTTAATAGCAGACACATCTTAATAGGCGAGACAAAAAACGTTTATAAACTATGTGTCTAAATTGCATGGTTTTTGAAATTTTTGCAATTAAAGTTTTCATCCCGCCCATGCTTTTTAATTTGGCCTGCTGTATTGACCAAGAAATGGCTAGTTGACTACACATCTTCAATCAGTGTTGAAGCCGAACGAGCGGCTTCGGTATGATGCATACGTATTAAGAATGTTCCCAGATGCTATTAAGAATACCCGCTAATTACCGTTTGAAATGAGAAGTTATATTTTCTTCCTTAAAACTTCTAGTGTGTTAATTGTGCAAGTTTATAAAATCTTTAAAATAACAACAAGGATTTTCCTTAATAGATACGTGTGAATTTTAATATATATATATATATATACACGATTGTATTATTGAATACGGACACATTTTTTTTAAATAACTTACACTTTTACAAAGCCGCTTTAACACGATGTTATATTTTCTCGACAAAAAATACCTTCATATTATTAATATTTGCATTCCCTTGTTTTGTGTACAATTTAAATTTTGTGAAAATAGTTAAAAATCTAAACCATAACTAAATTTCATTAAAATTTTAGGTAATTTATATCCAGTAAATACAAATTAATATAAATAAAACTTATGTCAATTTAAGATATTTATCAAATAAGTTTATATTAATTAATGCGTAAATAATTATAATTAATAAACAATAATATTTTACCACATACAAGCAAACTTATATTATTTAAAGAAATATGTTTCACCACTTTCTATTAAAATAGATGGCGATCTTGACTCGAAAAAGTACTCTTAATAGTGAAGGTAACGTGATATTTTGTCAACAAAAATACTCATGTTTATGTTTTTAAATACGTGTCATGGTAAAGGATACTAGAGATCTGTATTCATGATACGTTTTTATGTGAAAATTTACAAATTCTTTTTTACATTAAATTAAAGATTCCTACAAATTTATGTTCACAAATGGCTTGAGTGCGCGTATGTTAAATAATGTTTTTTCAATCTCAGACACCCTGTATAAATGATAAATATGAATTTTAGTTTCAATAAATAAAATACCATTTATCTGGATGGCTTATGAAGTTAAAAAATATAGTAATTTCAATTTAAATTTTAACTGCTAGGCACGAAGTTAATCTTGGGCAACAAATTCAAGAACAATGCCTTGTTCGTTTCAATGAATGTACCCAAAGCAAAACTGTAGCCGTCCATATGGCAAAACAATTGAAGGGATTAGAAACAAAATACCGCAAGTGCACGTTTGTGGCAAATCGACCTACACAAGTATTGTTTGGGTTTCAGAAAATTGCCTTTAGTTCAGTACAAGAACTACTCAAGCGAAAATGTAACGTACTAAGCCATTTTTTGACAGTATTAAAAAGTCGATGAATAAACTTTTATTATTTAAAAGCAAAATAGCCTAAGTATCGCTTGGTTTATTTTTCTTCTCAATATGCAGGCAAGTTGTTTATTACTTCAATGTTCTTCAAATTGCAAATGCTTTTTTTTTAATTTATTAAAAGTTTACCATTCAATATCATTCAGGTTATAGTCTATAGTGACGCGTGCAATGGCCAAAATAAATATAAGCACATTGCAAAACTATTCATGCATATTATTCGCTCTACTTCTACAAAACAAATAGATCACAAGTTTTTTGAATTGGGCCACTATTATATAAAGTACGGCCGCAATTTTGGTTTAATTGAGAAAACTAAAAAAAACAATCAATAAATGTTTAGACGAAACTACTGGATTGAGCTTATATAAAAGTGCTTAAAAACATTTGAAGTATTACACAAAATGAACTATTTTTTTTCATTTTCTATTTTACACGACCTTATTAAAGACCCAAGAGAGATTCTGATGATACGCATATAAAATGAAGAGATATAAAATTGTTTTCATACCACAAAGGCAAAATGTACCAGTTTTACTTTAAAACTACCTAACAGGAGGAATTTCCATAATTGTGTTTGAAATGTGTAGTAAAAATTTTAAACGACCGACAAGTAATATTATCTTAGAGCGATTGTATTAACGTCTAAATTTGAAATATGAAAATGGGGAAAATTTGCAACAACTCTTGGTATTTATTCCCCCTAGGTATCATGATTTTTATCAAAAGTTTGCCTCATAACAAAAACAGGAAAAATAAAAAGACAAAGCGGTCCATTGTTGCTTCAATTGCGAATGTTATTGATTCAGAAGAAGACGAAGATTATTTGGAATTAAATTCTGATTTTGAATAAAACGTAACTATTTTCTATTGTATGCTTTCAAAATTAAAATTTTTATTTTCAAAACAACTCTTTATACTTACATTATGCATGTTACTTAAGGCTCTCAAATTAAACGCAAATCATCCTAAGTGCCTTTTGTTTAAAGAAAATAAGTCAAAAACAGAATATACACATTTTATTTTTATTTTTAGAATTCCTAAATCATTCTTAATTAATAAATTATGTTCAAAACTATCAAGGAACTTTAGGAATTTTTAAAGTTAACTAAACTTTAATCCTTATTTACTCAAATTTACATTTTAGCTACTAGGCTATTTTGCTTCTAACCTCTTCAATTGTAGTATACAGGGTGTCACACGTAAGACAAGCTCTTTTACATCTGTTATTTTTAAGCTTCAACAACATTATAACGCCTATTGAGGAATTTTATTTCCCTTTATACAGGGTGATCCATGTAAGCGTGATGTAAGTTAACTACAATAACATGTATGTAGATTGTAAGTTGTCACAAAATGCGCACTTACTAAAAAATTAGTCACCTTAGACAAATAAAGCTGGTACCAATGGATATCAAATTTAATTATGCATCTAATGGTATAAAAATATACAGGGTGTTCCATTTAAATAATTTAAGTTTTTTCGTCGGAATTTGTCCCAGTTGAGGCGCTTCTAATCACCTGATAAAATATCTAATCCGAATATATTTCCAACAAGAATTTCTTCAATTTAAATAATTTGAAAAGCAGCACTCGCTAATTCGAAGTCGAGAAAACTGAAGTTTTCAGATTTTTGTTAATAAACTGTAGACAATGGCTCGTATCTACACCAAATACTATATCAACGAAAATAAATTTTTGATGACAGATACAATATGTAAAAATGACAATAAAATCTTATTAAAAAAAATTTAATCCACGTTACACTTACATGGAACATCCTGTATAAAGGAAAATAAAAATTTCCAATATAGATTATAAACGTGAACAAATCTGTTTTTAATTTTTATGCAATCTTAATAAATAAAGGAGATATGAAAGAATTTGTCTTACGTGGCACACGCTGTATGAGAACTGAGCTATTTCGTCATAAAACAAGAGGATACGTATCCTTCCTCAAATAGAAATATAGCATGAAATATTCAATGAAAGTGAGCGCTGTAATAAAAGAGATCAGAACCTTTAAATTAATTAACAGCAAGCCTCTAAATCATTTATGATCTAAACCATTCTCTTTTTGTAAAATACGATAAGAAATAATTTCGTAGGTAATAATTAGAAGCAAAAACCGGAAACAAACGCCATCTCGTATTAAGTAAATGAAGTAATAGGTAACGAGTTTGTAGATGTTAAGTAGATATCAACTATTAAGTGTTAAAAAGATTTTTTACATTGAACTGAATAGATAGATAATCAACAATGGAACAAAATAAATTATATGTTTTTAACTCTGTGCTAGTTTTAAACGATTATAATATTTTAAGATGTAAGTGATATAATTATTTTTTTCTACTCGTTAATATTGAAGTATGTCATTTACACATCGATTGCGGTGGTTGAAATTCAACTTCAATAGCTAGAGTGGTTGAAATTGACGACTATCAATTGTTATAAATACACGTATTACAAAATAGCATGCAACAATGTATTTTTCTATAAAAATCAACGTTACCTTAAAACATACTTGAATTGTCAATGCGTAATTCGTATGTGGTGCTGTTTACACAGTATAGTTTTATTTTCAGTTTATTTCAAAGCTTCGTAGAAAACATAGTATATGCAATCCGTGGAAGAAAGCATTTCAACTGCTCGAACAATTTTACACTCGCTCGATGGCTTCGCCATCTCGCTCGTGAAAAAACTATCTCGCAGTAGAAATGCAACTTCTTCCACTTGTTGCATAATATACTAATATTAATACTCAATAACGTTATTCCTTTTGCGAAAGATGTAATAAGATTGCATTGCTTATTATTAGATACTTAATAAAAAGGAACATTACTGAATACTTATAGGATCAAATGCTGTTATTAGAAAATAATAACAATTTTCAAATTTAAAAGTGTACTAAAAGACACTAAATAAAGTATAATTCAAGGAACTAACATTCAAACAATGTATGTATAGAAAACAATATAAAAAAGTATCAAGTATTTACCTGATGATGGTTTTATAATTTACGAAAGTATTAGTGCTATTAGGGTTAAAACAGAGCTAAACAAATTATTTAAGTATTTTACGCCATTAAGCAATTTGTATTATAAGATGATTTGAATATACCTTGAAATAGATTATTGAACTTAGTTATAACTATAACCGCATTTGACCTTTGCATGTAATACCTTTTGTTGATTTATGGCTAAACAGTGACATTTACAAAAAAGTTTCTTTTATTTTTTGGATCAATTCAATCTTATGGCAAAATTTCAAAAGAAAATATTTAGTGGTTTTTGAGTTGTGAACATGTTTGGAGCTTTATCAACCGTTTCTGACGAATATGATGAGTTTTGAACCGTTATGTTTCTATTAATGCCGCTTATCGATTGTTAAAAGAAAAATCTAGTTGCTTTACACCCTGTATATTAATATATAATCTCCATATATATAATATAGTAAATATTTAAATTTGGCAATAAGATTTGGAGATATTTCACAAAATAAAATACAAAATTTTATTGTTTTGTCTAGTTTTAAAAAAGGCGTGAGATGTTAAATAATACGGCACATGGAGCAGTAGATTATTTCCCGTTTAGACCAAGAATAGCTACCACAATAATAAGCATTTAATAAATATTGATCTCAAGAAAAAGGCGACGGAAAAGCTTTTAGGTTGCATACACGTATCACAAATAAATGCAACTAAAACGATGTGAACAATCTCACTCTTGCATGTAGGTATTGCTCTAAAAACACTTTTGACCTAGTTACAAGAGTATAATGGCAACCAATTACAGAATTGCAGTTTTAAGAATTTAATAGTTTCTTTCCACATTAGTAATTCTATTCTATGTTTGGTGAAAGAAACAGGGTTCTCTCTGTCAACATTTTAAATTTCATTTTATGGTTCTTTAGTATTATTTCGTACATGTGCACATATACTATAACATACTTCTAAATTTAAAACGTTTATGTTTATGTAAATGCTAATGCAGAAATTTAATTATAAATTACTATAAATACGTATGTATATAATTTCGCAAATCACAAGCTTCTCATTTTCTATTTAATTCAACTAATCTTATTATTGGTAGGCAACTGCAATAGATATTCGTTTTAGGATACTTAGCTGTTAAGTGGTGCTCTCTAGAATTGGTCTCAAGAAACTAATTTTAAGTACATAACTATTATAAACCTTGGAAAACGCAAAATTAAAAATTTCATGTACTCCGTTACATGAACTATATCGAAGCACTTAATCTAAAATATATAAACGCAGGAGGAGATTTAAGAAAGATAAGAAATTAAAATTAGGGACACATTTTATAGCCAAAATGTAGAGGTAGAGATAAAAAGAGGAAAATTCTTCCTTTATCTACTGTAAATGACAAAAGTTAAAAAAACAATCTTTTATATAAAATGAGATTCATTATAAAACAAACTTAAAAATTTCAAGTTGTAAAATTAGCAAAGGCGGCCCAAATTTTCATTATATATTGTAGCAATTACATTGTATGTAAGTATGTATGTATTGTAAATATGTACTTATGTATATACAACGTATGTATGTACGTGGCATATTTATAGAAGCAAATTAAATATGTTGTTAAAATATGTACATATATATTAAAATTATAAGATGTCTAATAAAGATTCAGCAGAAAAGGTTACAGTTGATTTAAAAAAATTAATGAGGGTTAAATATGAACTCTGACTAAAATTTTTACTGTAACTAAAATAGATCGTTAGAAAAGTGTTTTTCAAAGACTACGCGGACCCAAAATTAATACTAAAGTATTTATTGTCATTTAGCCACAAAAAGTAACTCACTATATTAGCCATAAAATTATTCCATTTAATTGCTTTTATAGTTCAAATATGAACAGAAAGTACAGACCGACCGCAAACGTTGGCATAACGGAAACATTAATCACGTAAATGACGCAATCCATCGTATGATTAATAGATTTCAAATAAACCAACAAAATTAACATAAGCCTTGATAGGAAGTCTATAACAGAATGCATAATTCAGGAAATACCGCGAAAGCAATAATGCGCAAGTTAATCTAAAAAATAAACCATCACGTAAATGTATTGATTTAGTCTACTAGCAAATAAAAACGAGTAAAATATAATGAATCCGTTAAGTATTTATATTGAAAGCTATGTCTATGGTAGTTCCGTCTAAAATGCAACGGACGGGGACACTTAGGGTGTACGCGTATATGCACCCAAAGGCGATAATGAAATCTTGGCTCTTACTGCTTATTAATACAATCTAGTCTTGTAGAAACTTAACGTTAAGCAAGTGTAACTTAGGCTACTGCAGAAA
>JAHWXV010499678.1:0-11221 GCA_024586415.1 Phrixothrix hirtus | reverse complement strand
ATCGAAAATTAAGAATCCCCCAAAAACCCTTATACCTATAATTTTACTAAACTATTAAACCTGCGTAAATAAATTACAACACATCAAATGTACAGTTTCGTATAAAATTTAAATTAGACTGTTACAATATTTATAAATAATGGTTTTATCCACATTTTTTAACTAAATTTCGAAAATGGTATTTAGCATTTTTTCAATATTAAACATTAAAAATTTTAATTGCGCCTATTAAAAACTGATTATAATTTGATTATTGCATTTTGGGTTACCTAATCTAATGTAGAGGAACCGTAACTCGCACAATTCTCAAAAATTATATTTTTACAATTTGTAACGCTCTGTTTTAAATGAGTGTTAATTGTACTCAAATAATCAGGATGCTCAAGGATAGGTTCGGGTGCATTAAATTCTACCTTAATAAATATCAAGTTCGGGGTGCTAGGTTAATCAAGATTAATCAGTTCAAAAATAACTCATTAATAATGAATAGTTAGAAACTGATATCTACAGTAATAAGCAATTACAAATTGTATTTATAAATAAACAACAAAAAGTAAACGATATTGCTGTACAATAATGTAGTGATGAGATATTTCGGACAACAAAAATATGTATCGGAATTTAAAATCAAATAATGACAAAGATTGCTCTTACTACCAAGTGCATGAGATACGAAAAAGAAACAGCCTGAACGTATAATTTAGCTTCCAAAGCAGCACCGATCTGTAGAACTCCTGGTTAGAACGCAGGTTATAAAATAGTGTCCTGAAATTTGTTCATATAAATAAATATAACTACATTCGTATTAATAGTTGCAATGCATAATCAGTTTTAAAAAGTGAAAATAATCAAATTTATATGAATTTCAAAAAAGTTACAATTTTATATTTTAATTAAGTAAACAAATGATTTAAAATTTGAATCCAAAAATGAATAACACCCAGATGAAAGCAAAAACTAAAATAATACATTAAATCTATGAAGCCAGACAGTTATATCAAATCTTAAAACGATAATAAATGGCTCATGAATTAAAAAACGGGGCATGTCTTTATCAAAAATTAATTAATTCAATAAATAAATGAGCAGATAATTTTAAACCTAGAAGTAATCCCTTGATAATTTCCATAGACGATAAGGAAACATTTTACTTTATCGGAAACTAAAAACGCTTTCCTTTCAGATAATCATAATTATTTAAAGAACTTACCCAATAACTATATTATCTTGCACAATAGCACCACTTATTTCAGGTGAAAATATTTAATTATCACCAAATTGATTAGTTGATTGAGTTGAATAAAACCAAATCCTTGAAGTGCTCAAACCCATTATGGTCACTTTAGAACAAATGTCTTGAAGCTGTATGATCAAGGAAGAAAGGGTTAAATACGCAAGGAATGGCAAACTTAAATTTGATTAAAACCTGTATTTTGGCAAAGAAATCTTTAGTTTTAACAGTTGCTGGCTAGAAACGAATTCCCTGGAAAAAATACTTTGGCACAATAGAAAATTTGAATTTGTGTTAATTAAAATTTTAAAATCAGATAAACAATCAAGAATCAAGCACAGTTCTTTTAAATTAATTAGAGTATTTATTTACTGATATAACATGAAAATTAGCCGTATAATTTAAATAACTTAAAAGGAGTGCGCACAGAATCTCAGATTATAGAATTGAAACAATAGTTGCAAAATATAGTTGCAAATTTTACTAAAATTTATAAAAGGAATTAAATTACTAATTAAAAGGAAAAATTCTATTAGTAATCAAGAATTATTTAATGACGTAAATAATTAAATTGTAACAGATGTAAGATGCGGTGACTAGTTTCACCAATACAAACATTCACACTTTCTTAGACTAATGCAACTCATATTACAAATTATATACATAATTAGTATTTTCTGCTTTCCCTTATATTTTGTAATAACATTTATAACGTGTCACCAAAACAGTTTATATAAATCAGCAGCATGGTAATGAAAAATACCGATAATAAAAATAGCGCGTGAGTGTTAATAACAATAAGTAAGATAAGTTCACTAATTAAGAAAAATGACGCAAACAATTTTGAAATACTGTACACAAAATAATTCCTAGTGCACGAAAATGTTTGTTGTATTAATTGCTATAGATTGGGTTCTCAGAGCGATGCTTCCCCTCCATCTACCAACAGCTACTACGTACGTTACAACGATATTTATATTTCTGCAATTACGTTCCAAACCTTATTCCTTTTATCGTATGTAAATAAAATAGCTCCAAAAGACAATTGCCGGGCTCGACAAAGAAAAAGTTAGGATAAGAAAAACAACTCAAGTCCCCGAAGGAAAGCGACGCAAAGTTAAAATAAGTCAAAAGCACAGGACACTCGAGCTGTCGGATAACGAGAACAAGCGGGTCCCGAACTCAGTAGTCAACCTTCAAGTTGGCAAGGAGAACGAGCACCTTATGAACGAGAGTGACAGCCATACCCAAAGCCCAAGCGAGGAACTAATAATTAAAAGGGCTACGCAAGCACCAGCAAAAATCTCCACTACTAATCGTGGATAAAGATGATAAGGACAAAATCGCCGAGGTAAAAGACGCTGTCGCAAAAAATTTAGTCAAGCCAATCTACACAGTGAGGTGATAGATCTCATTAGATAATCTTCGGAAGATTTCAGGAAGCTGATTAGGATTTTGAACGAATTACAGATACCGTACTATACGTACTAACTAAAGGCGGGCAAGGAAATAAAGGCTGTTCTAAGGAGAACATATCGGAAAAAGATATTGAAGACAACCTGAAAGAAAAGGGCCCGAGTCTGATTTGATCAAAACACTAGGAATCAAATCCAAAAAAATTTTGCTCGTGATTGTTATTGCCCCTAAAACAAAAAAGAGAAAGACATTTTCCAGCTAACAGAGTTCCTCCAACCTAAGCTTAAAACTGAACCCAAAAGGAGACCGGCACGAGCGCCACAGTGCTTCAACTCATATGCCACACTGATACACGACAACATTCAGATATACGAAATGCACATAAAACAACTCTAGGTTTGAATCTAAATGTCTGTAACTGTGAAAGGCAACATTCCGCATGTAAAAAATCGCGTCCTGAATACCCAGACATCGAAAAAGGGAAAAGGCGATGTGCAAAGCGCTGAACGTGTGGGCCAAAAAGGGTGTCTCCTTCTCCGATAAAGCAAGGGTTAACTCCTATTCTACAAGAACAGAATAGAAAACTTCCTAAATAATCTACTCATTAAACTACTCCCCAAATTACTGAACGTAACGAACATTACACAAACACCGACAACAATAGCAACTTGGAATGCCAACAGCGTCATATGCTGGAATTCGAGATCTTCCTGAAGGAGCAAGAAATTGCGGTCATGCTGCTTACGGAAACAAATCTCAAACATAGCGACAATTTTGGGTAGACGCGAAAGCAAGGGGCGTGAAATGACCATACTAAGCAAAAACAACATGTGCGTGTCCCCATTACTTAAATAGATTCCAGCATTAAAACCGTTGGAATAGTAAGCGACATCTAAAATAAAAAGTGTGCCTTAATCTCGGCATATAATCAAGTGAAAGTGGGGTCGATTTCAACGCTAAAGACATATCGTGGAGGAGACATACAGATAATAATACAGAAAGAACTTATTCAACCTTTTCAAAAACTAACAGTGATTGAAGTGGTTGGCTCAGAAGATGAAACAACAACATACATAAATACATTAGGCGATGCCTTAGATATTTTTATCGCTGACCAGACGAAACTGACGGGCGCGGCAAAAACTGTCCACCAACTAAATTCGGATTACATCTAGGTCACACTACAGTTAGGATCGGTAAAAAACAATTCATGGATGAAATTTTCATACCAGATGCCTAGATATGTAACCACAAACACGAATAGCAACCGAGAACAAATAGACGAGGCAGTAGAAAGGCAAGAATGCCAAAAAACCAGATGGGGACTGAACTCGAAGAAAAACAAACGCTTAAGTAGAAAAACGAAGCAAAGAAAGAATTCACATGCTTCAGGCACCCGTCTAATAAAGTTAAATACCAACATCTGCAAAACAGGTAGACACGATCATTCGAGGAAAAAGAAACAGACTGGTATAGAACACTCGATGAGCTAAGAAGCCAAAACAAAGGTCAAATTTGTGGAAGCTTTCAAATAGTTATCCCTATTAAAGCAAATGGGCAGTTTCTTTTTTAAACAAGAACAAAACGAAAGCTATTGCGGAAGCCTTAGAATCCCGGTTGAATATTAGTATACCTAAAGGCAACTACCAAAGGAAACAGAAAACATTGCAAGCGTAGATAAGGACTATATACAAAGTATTATCAACAATACGCACAGATAAAGCGCCGGTAACCGATAACATTCCCAACCGTGCAATTAAAATGTTACCTAGCGACCCAGTGACCGAGATAAGTAACAAACAATGCAACCTTCAAAATTAGTTGCTGTACGAGGATCTGGCGCAACGCGCTGATAATTATCTCACCAAAAACACGACCAAATTGATGGAAGTTATCAAAATAAAACTTCGAGAAATAAAGACGGTTAATAATCTGTAACCCCCCAACCAGTTCAGTTTTAGACCTAAATTAGCAGCATTTCAATAGGTCATCCTCTTAGTAACGTTGGTAGCGCTTGCGAAGAACAAAAAACAAGGAATGTCTACGGCCTTCCTCGATATCGAAAAGGCACACGATGTGGAAACAGGCTCCCATCTACATATCAAATAAAAGTAGCGAAGAAATTATCCAACCCAATCGGCAATTTTATACAACGTGTGCGACGCGGGCACCCTCAAGGGTACAAAACTGTTGCACTTTTCAGACGACACCGAGGTGGTGGCGATCGCACACAACGTACAAGTGGCCAAAGCAAGAATAACGGAGAGCTCATTGTGCTACATGAATATACCAAGAAGCGGATAATCCCGACCAACAAAGGAAAAACGAAACTCACCCTGTTTTCCAAAAAAATGGGAAAGCAGAACTGCATACGAATTAAAAGAAAATACATACCTGGGAATAATTTTCGACCAAAAACTGAGCTGGAAAGCATATAGTAACCCTGCCCCTTAAAATCAATTTAGTCCACTTTATGTTATGGGGAAGAAATATAGGCCACAGCTAATCCCAAAGTAACAAACATCGCCGACATGCGTCGACCTGCACAACGAGCTAAAAACAGAAGAATCGAAATGATCCACCGTCTTTACGATCACGCAAATATGAACATCCATATATTACAACGTCCAACGCCCCAGGGTTTTCGCGGGGAAATACTCTTACATAGACCACTAGCCCGAATACGAAAATAAGGAAGCTTACAGAAATTATTATCGATTAATTTTATTTGATAACATTTCATATTTTGTTTATTGTTATCATATTATGTTGCTAAAAAGAAATCGCAGGTATCGGTTACAAATTTTTGATCCTTTGGTGGATTTTGGTTTATAAGATTACTGTAAACCTAGCGTCAAGACCGCTACCTGTCAGACTCACTTTAAATGCATCATGTTCACATCCTTCAGTATCCCTTTTGCTTCCTCCTTCATAACAAATTAAAGTATGTGCTTTCACACATTTTAGTCAAAAATATACGATAACAAGAAAATTTAACCGATCACCAGTAAAAGCTTCTCAACTCGAAAACAGTTTTTTAATTTATACTCCTCAAGGTTTAAAACAATTCGTTTGTTTGTTTGTTTGTTTTGTCTTGTTTCTAAAATCAAGTACAGGTAAAAAGTGGTTTGTCGAAATGTTTGTAAAGTTATTCGCTCTACTTGATTTAATGATTGGGTTTTTATTATTATTAATAAAGTATTGATCATTACATCTCAGGGCATGCAAAATTTTCGAATAGAATTTTAGAATTGTAACCGTTCATTAAACTTTTATTATACACATTCATATGACATTAACACTGTCTTTAAATCTCGAATTTCTAATTTGAGTTATAACAACCTTTACTTATTTTCAGGAAGCGTAGTTATTAAGGTAAATTACTAAACAGGATCGTCACACTTTTTAATTTTTTTTCCAATTGTTGCAGAATTGTAAGGAACTATAAAACGCAAAAGCTTCCGCGTTTCGACATTTATCAAAAGATAGTTGCAATATTTTAATAAGTGGCAGAAATATTTTGACGTTACCGCTTCTGTAACATTAACTGTAAGTAGATAAAAGTGCGCTGATTAAATAAATTCTAACTTTGACAATTGTTCCCCGAGCTCTTCGTATAGCTTCTGCCTGTTATCGATTTAGTGACGTTTAAAATAAAGGCATTCTGGTTAAATCTATAGCGCCTTTAAACATCGAGTTTTACTCAATGTGTGTCCCCGAGCTTCTTTTGCTACCATCCACCCTGATGCGGTGATTTCCTAGCGCGATCTTTAGCTGAGGGAACACGTACTAGTCTCTCGGTGCTTGGTTTGAGAAGTACGTTGAATGGTTGAAAATTTCCTATCTGAATTGTGCCAGAAAATTTTAGTTTTTCGAGTTCACGCTAATTGCTACCGCACCATATAATTTCAGTACAAAGTCAATATTTATTTTATTATCAGTTTGGAATTTTTCCATTTTTTTATAACCACTTCATTAAAAAAGCATGTTAAGGATACTTGAAATACCGTACTTATCTATTTTAATAACAATAAAGTAAGTGTTTTCATTTCTGTTAAATTCATTATCTAACAAACTGATAAACTTTATGTATGTAAATAGTTTAAACCTTCAAGGTCGTTCCCGTCAAAACGATACCTAACTGAAATTTATTTTAAAGGGCCCGAGTGGTCATTTTCTGATTCATGTACGGCTATGGGCGAAACGCGTACCCTAATCAGTTATAAACATACGGGGGATTATCGGAAAGCAATCTACGGAAGATTGCTATGACCATCTCAATTATTGTAGCAACCAGGCGCACGCGCAGAAATACAATGACATGTTAATTGCGGGCATCCCATATGGGATCGAACCCGGGATTTCGTTTTAGAACGCAGCTGAGATACATAAGCGACGTTTATATTTCGAAAGGATCAAAAGTGCTCATCTTAGGTGACTGTTGATTTTGTTAGATTGAAACTGTCTTACAGATATGCTCAAAATTTCTCGAACAAGACTATGAAATCGTAACTTCGACTTTGGGTTAGCACAACTTTCGTGTACGGCGAGTGCTTGGAAACCAGAGAGATTTGCGTTGTAGTTTTTGGAACGCACAACAAGACTGGTAACGCTTTTTTGAACAAAAATTGAGACGTAATAAAACATGAATTTAAAACAACGATTGAAGCAATAGATGTGCACGCTCTCTTAGAACAACCCAAGAAGTTTAAACACTCTTTATTCAACGAAAGGCTGGTTATAGTGATTCCAAACAGTTGCTGTTGCTGAAGCATACTCTGAGAAAACTTCGAAGAGTCACTCTGAATAAGAGACGAGACATATTGATCTCGGAACTGGTTTTCCTCCACAACAATTTACGTGCGCACACTGCTGCAAGCATACCAACATTGCTTCAACAGTCTGAATGGAAGACGTTTAACCACAAACTTTACAGTCCAGCTCTTGCACTGAATGGTTTTGATTCGTTTGCAGAGACGGTTCTAGACCAATGAGAAACTGTTGAACAATATTGGGCAATAGCTGAACTCCCATGTAGCGAGAGATACAGTGGCGTAGTAATTAACATGTTTGCCTGTACGCCCAAATGACGCAGATTCAAACCTGGCCCGGTACAATAAATTTTTCAGCGAAGTAAAATTTAAAAATTATACCTTCTTCTCTGATAAGGAAGTAAAATTATAGCCCCGTGGCAATGTCACGTTAAATTTTTAAAATATAAACGACAATTTGCTCTAAATATAATCCTGTCTACTAACTAAAAGGAATTAAGAATGTAATGATAGTAAAAACCACTTCAGTAGTAGGAATAGGGTAACACGAAATCCGCCTCATCTCCCCATGGGGCGTGGTCTAATCTAATCCGCAGGGGCGGGGCCTAACCTAACCCTCAAAGCGTGATCTAACGTAACCGGATAAATAGCGCGGGATATTATTAAAAATTAAACGAATGAAATGAATTAATTGATTGAATAAAATTCCACCTACGCGAACGCTAAGAAGATTAATCTTCGCGTATAAATATTAACAATAAAACCGCTCTCTTCGGGGAAATGGCGGAAACAAAATGGTTGATAAATCTTCTCCACGTGGATGATGTGGCCACGCTCGAAATTGCAAAAAACACAATGGCGGAGACAAACATAGTGCATAATCCGTGCCCACGGGGGCGGGGTTGGGTTAGGTTAGATCACGCTCATGAGGTGGGGAGGAGGTTAGGTTAGACCACGCCTCTGCGGGTTAGGTTATGCCCCGCCCCTGCAGGTTAGGTTAGACCACGCCCCATGGGGAGGTGAGGAGGATCGTGTGTCCCCCTATTCTTACTACTTACTACTGCAATTTTATATGCTTATAAAAACACGCAATATTTTTTAGTCTACCGTTTGTGATTTGTATCCATTATAATAATAATTCATTATAGTAAATTTGAGTATTTAAATACTTGTCATGATGTTTTTATTTAGCTATATCCATTATAAGATATTCAAGGACCTTCCATATTGAAAGGTAAGTCCATTCAAATCTTTGGAAGAGATCGATGGATTGCACATGTGAAGACATAGTTTGCCATGGAACTATTTAATTTGACGGTTAATGCCGTGTTATATAAAGTATTTAAAGTATTAAATGATTAATGTGATTTATATTCATAGTATTTACTATAATAAGGCAGTTTAAAAGTATAACAAAATTATACAAATAATTACTACGTGGCTCCTTCCACCCGGCCACCACTTTAACGGTCAAGCCTCATGTAATCCCATAGGACGGCGGCCCTCACAAACGTCATCGGCTCTTTCTTTGCTCTTTCTAATATATGGTATTACAATATTTGGTCGAGAGTTACGCCCAAATATTTAACATTAGAATCCCAACATATGGTTTTTGTTTAATGAAGAGAGATTCTTGAATAGGAGTCTTTCTTCTGGTAAAGGGCGCTACCTTCATTTTATTGGTATTAATGACCAACTGGTGGAGGCCGGTCCAGATAATTACTATATTAAGGGCAACTTGGAAAAATCCCCTAACGGTAGATTCAAATTTCCCAGTGGTATACAAGATAATGTCATCTGCATAGCCCTGGGAAAAATATCCTTTAGAATTAAGTGCCCTTAGTAAATTGTCAACTATCAAGTTCTATAAAAGTGGTGATATAAGGCCACCTTGTAGGCAGTCTCTTGTGGCTGAGGTTGTTATTTTACAGAGATTTAGTGTTACTGTAAAGGTCCTGCCCTCTTGTAGATTTCTTATCTACAATAAAATATTGGGATGTACACCATGTTAAGAAGCATCTTGGTGTATAGAGTCGGAGGTAACCTATCAAGAGCTACTTAGATGTCTAGGAAGACTCCCAGGCTTGTATGTTTGTGAGCCAGAACCTTTTTGGACTTGTAAATAAGCTCATGTAGGGCTGGTTGGTAGGCATACTGGTGATGGTTCAGAGAGTAGTCCTTCAGCACCACTGCATATGTATTGCGCAATCACTTTTTCCATTGATTTTAGTAGGAAGGATGTCAAAGGGATTGCTTTGGCTTCTTCAAAATATGGCCTAGCGATTTTGGGTAAAAAGACCACCCTGTATTACTTCCAGGCTTGTGGAATATAGCCTAATGCCAAGCTGAGCATGTAAAACTTTAAAAGGTAACAGTAGAAGATTTCGATTCACTCTCGAAGTAAAGCCTGACGATTTGTAAAGCTTTTTATAGCCCACCTTACTTTAGGTAAGGTTAACACCGTGGTAGCTAACCTCCATCTGCGGACGTTGCCGATGTATTATATGATTTAGTACCTAGGAATTGTGTGTAAATCAGGAACCTTATCTGAGGCAGTATAATTACCTGAAGGGGGTTTTAAGAATCGCGATCATTGCCTTGATTGGCAATATGAAGATTGGTTGTTGTAAGGTATTCTAAAAAATGAGCCCCTATTTCGTTAATGTTAGTGCTGCCCCACTCAATGTAGTGAGCACTAGCATCACAGCCAATAAGGAATTAATTTTGTTTTTCCTTACAGAATTGAATTAGATCCCTTAATTCCTTAGATGGAGGATGATCTGGTGAATCAAATAAAAGATATGCAGAACAAATAATTAGCTGTTTCTCGCCCTCTTGCGTCATCAAATATACGGTCACTGCAACAAGGTTCCTGCTGAAAAATTGTATTATAGGGCTAGTTAATGCAAGCCCTAGAAGTTAAAATAGAGCTACATTGAAATATATATCCCATATTGTTTGCAATGTCCGCAACTGACCCATGGTGACGCTATGGAGGGCTATTTGTATATAGTTTACTGCTAGCTTCCTGTCAAAAGGATGCAGACCGCTGTGCAATGCTGTTAGTTAATTTGTTTCTGTCGCAGGTTCGTCATTGACGAGAGGTACTGCTTCGGTGTCCTTAATTTTTGTATTGAGCAACCGGTGCGAAGTTGCTATGCTTTTGTGACCTTCAGAGAAGATTATTGAATGCCCAGAATCAACCTGATCCCATGAGGGGATCCATTCATAAATCCACCACACTTCAAATCTCAAATAATGATTTTGTCTATCCAGGCGTTGCAGTAAGGATTAGGTGTCCTGGTCTGGTCCCGGTATTCATTCTGCAATTTTACTAAGCTTAGGGATGCACTGGGTTTCTGCCCCTCATATAAGGTCAGAGTAGATGCGACTTTTAGAAGGCACTCTTTGCTCAGCTCAGGTGTGGTATCATAGAAGCAAGGGACAAGCTCACCAAAGGTTAGTTCATCCAACGCTACAGCTTTATTTATTTCATCCACTTCAGTTCTGCGCGGAGATCAGCACCTCAGGATAGCCATACAAGAGAATGGTTACCCTAAGCGCGGACTCCACAGCCCTAGCATAGGATATTTGTTTAAGATCGTATTGCCAAGCTCTTTTCTGAGGCACTTTGGCGTCAGATGGTGTACCACCTACTAATATTGGGCGCTTAGTAGGCTCAAGTTTACCCTTGGGTTCCCTGTTGTAACGTTTATACGAACCGATAGAATAACGCGAAACGCGATTTAAAAGAATTCCTAAAAATTCTACGCATTTTCGCTATATTCATAAATACGGGAGT
>JAHWXV010499651.1:0-12048 GCA_024586415.1 Phrixothrix hirtus | reverse complement strand
TCGAAACGTTTAATTTTTATTAAAGTTACACAGTTTAACCAAAAAATTGTTTTAATTATGAATAATAACTGTGAAAGTTTCCATAAATATTTAATATATAGTTTGGTTTTAGTTTGTTTCCATAGTAATGTAATTATGACATTAAAAGTCGATTTAACAAAATTTATTAAATCGGAGATAAATGTAAAATCGGTGCCCGTATTTTATTGACCGCAAGTGTATATTAAATAATTCATAACTTTATTTCAATAATTAGATAAATACATTTAAATAATGAGAGGAATATCATACTACATTAAATATAAAAGGAAATTAAAAAAATATGATTGTAAGATAATTAAGGGGATATTTTAGTGCTATATGCAACCTAATATACATTTATTAAATATTTATAATTATTTGTAGTTTCAAACGCAATTTAGAAATAAGGTTACTGTCTGGCATCGTAATTAATCACTTGAAGATAATTTTGAACGAAACGTCCTTGAACATATTTTTAAAAAGTATATACTTTAATACAACAATCAATTTAAAAAGATTAAGTTTGCCTACCAGTTAATATTAAATTCATCACCTGTAATCGTTGAAAACGTATATAAATAAAGGTCGCGGGTTCTTTGTTAGCAAGCCTAAAGATATACAGGGTGGGTCGCGAAAAAGTGACCTGGCCCGGAATATTGAATATAAAATTATGCATTAGAAGTTCGAGTACAGGGTATTGGCATGAAACGTATCACCAAAGGAAAGTGACACAATCGTACGTAATCGTTCGGCACGTGATCGTCCGTCCATTCCTTATTGTAAATCATGAGTTGTTTGCTGTGAATGTGGCGCTCAAATGTGTTGTAAGTTCGTTAGCGATGTATACGATACTAGATCAAGTGAACATTACCCAGTCGTACCTAAAAACCAGATCTTTGAAAGACCGTAATGCGTTCCAGAAAAACAGCATCCAAAAATTGGCGAAAGAATGGCGTCAAACGCCTTTGGCCATTTTTGAGGGCTCCGCAGATGACGAAGAAGAACCTGCTACACGTCTGAAAGGTCAGTCACTTGATCGTGTTGGTTAAATGTTTAATAAACAGTGAGTAGAGGCTTATGGCCGCCTTGGTCACCTGACTTGTCGACGTATGATTTTTATTTATGAGCAACGCTAACAGGACGAGTGTATGCAAACACTCCATACACCATCAATGAATTAAAGGAGAATATCCGAGCGTACATTAGCGGTATTACCCCAGTGGAATTGTTGCGGGTATACCTTAATTTGTTGTGTACAAAAGTGTTTAGATGTGGTGAGAGAACATTTTTTACATTTATTCTGATTGTTAATAACCGTATGTTACTGTTGGTGGGGCCGCTTTTTCGTGGCCCGTTCTGTAATTTAAAAGATTCCAATTGACTTAAAGAATTAATTTATAAATAAAAGAAATTTCGGCAAATTGAAATAAACAGTTACAATTTTAAATAATAAATAAATGTAATATGCGGTAAAATTAATTTGAAATTAACCCAAAAATAAGCTGCAGCACTTATACGCAAAGTAAAGCTAGAATTTTCTGACAAGGGCTAAATTTGGATCAAAAGTAAAACACTAGCCGCAGCCGGTTGAATTGAGAAATACAAAATAAATATACTAATAACCAAATGAATTAACGCAGCTACAACGCAAATTACTTTTCTCAAAAATGTGGTCAAGTAATTAAATAGGTGTTATCATTATGATGGCAACAAACTTATGATAGTATGTATAATATTACAATAAATTATTTTTTTTTTAAATACGATACATCTTTCTGCCAGCTTGTTTTAAAAGTTTAATTAATAAGAGTATAAATTTACGAGACAAGATCGTTTAAATCACTTTGTTATTGAAATCATATTTTAAATGTGGTGAACTAAATCAGATAACAGAAAGAATCATTTCATTTTCATTTTGAATATATATTCTGAAAAAATTTATATAAAGTACAAATGCGAACCTCATTTATATTATGTATGCATACAAAGTTTAATTTTAAGTGAATTTATGGACTCCTTAACTCGTGACGTAATGTGCGTTCCAAACAAATGCCCAGTAAATGCTGTTTTTTTGCACAAAAACCTACATTCATGCTTTTGTCATTTTCTACTTTTAATATTCTGTAATGCACTAAACTATAACAATAAATTAAAAAGTTTTGGATCGCGAATAACGACAGGGTTAGCGATTCCAATATTTCAGCAGACCCTGTAACCTATTTTAATAACGTATTTGTCAGTTATGGGTTGCTAGGTGCTAGTGGATGTGGAAAAACAACTTTACTAAACTGCATATTGGGTAGAAAAAAGTTAAATTCAGGCGAATTGAGTGTGTTGGGTGGAGTTCCCGGTATGAAAGGAAGTTACGTACCAGGCCCAAGTGTTGGTTATATGCCTCAAGTATGCATGAGTAAACAATTTGAAGTATTTATTAACAATACCTTTTCAGGAACTTGGATTAATTGGAGCTCTTTCAATTGAAGAAATGTTAAAATTCTCCGCACTAATAACTAACATAAATGATGACGGCGAAATTAAAAAAAGAATTAAATACCTAGCAGAGCTTTTGATGTTGCCGGATACACAACAAATAATTAATAACCTTAGCGGCGGTCAACAACGACGAGTTTCGCTTGCAATTACTCTTATTCATAGACCTGAACTTTTAATTTTAGACGAACCAACAGTTGGACTAGATTCCTTACTACGGCAGCAGGTTTGGGATTATTTAACGAAAATTTCCAAAAACACACATACCACCATTATTATTACAACTCATTATATCGAAGAATCTCGTCAAGCAAACCTTGTAAGCAAATATTGACATACTTATTAATATTTAACATGTATAGTGCCTTATTTTAATTCTAGATTGGTTTAATGCGTAGTGGGTATTTACTAGCAGAAGAATCACCCGATATGCTTTTGCAGCACTTTGGGGCAGATACCCTTGAAAATGTTTTCTTGAAACTAAGCCTTATAGAAGATTCTAAAAAAGGCCAACATGCCGCCGGCCCTGTTTGGTCCAGTAGTCCTCGCGTCGAAGATGTTGACATACATTCCCAAGTTGTGAAAGCTACAATTTTTATTAAACAAAACGCTTTTAAAGGCATTCAAGGTCGAACATCGAGCGCCCAAGTTTACGGTAGATCCTTAAATATGAATCACTTAAAGGCTGTTGTTTGGAAAAATGCAATATGGTTACGGCGTAATATTCCTATGGCTGTGTTCCTTATTGGTTTGCCAATTATACAAATGGCTCTTTTTTGCGTATCTATTGGGCATGATCCGATAGACATACCAGTTGCCGTCGTTAATCACGAATCCAATAATTCTAGAAACTGTCATCCGAAAATGGATTGCAATAGTACTCAACTTGGTTGTATCTACCTAGATTACCTGAAAAATCGAGCACTGAGACTGGTATATCTTTAGATTGCTACAGAATTGTGTCAATCCGAACTCACTGAAACTTTTATAGGTATTTAATTCGTTTAGGTTAGGTGTCTTAATATTCAAATTAGTAATGATAGGAAAACCCACAAATATTAGAATTGAAGAATACTATACAATGCTTTGTTGAATTTTGCTTTACAAGCATCAGACAAGGTTTATCGGGCATACTTGTTGAAGCAAACTTGTACGCAAGTTTGATCGAAATTGGTATTGCCGATGAGTTTCAATAAAAGTGGAACCAGTTCAATGTGGGGGGATTACTTCACGTAGATAATTCGACACGGAACTACATACTCGTTGAAGCATACTTGTACGCAAGTCTGTTCAAGATTGGTGCTGCCGTTGAGTTTCAATAAAAGCGGAACCAGTTCATTGTGGGGGATTACTTCACCTAGATAATTCGAGATGGAACTACCTGAAAATATCAATTGAAAGCTAACATTATATGATTAGGCAAGCATGAAATGACAAATAACAAAATCCATTCTAGATAAATTATTAAATCGTCCAAAAGCAACTTTTCATGCACTTTCCAAATTCCGGGTACTTATTTGAAACATCCTGTATATACAGCTTATAGTTTAATTTATATCAGTTAACTTACAAGTTTTGTTTTAAAAGACGCATTTTTTCAGAGGCGTTCCGCCTCTTGTCCGAACAAAAGGTGGTGGGGCTTGTTGCGAGCTTGGTATAGTAAGGCAAGGCAAAAAACGTTTTAACAGTCGCGGTCTAAGAGTTCTCCCTAACCACTTGTGTATGAAGTGTCAGTATTGTATGCAACTTTTAGGACTATTTAACCCTTTTAACTATTTAACACAGGGCACAGTATTAGTAGGGTCTGCTCAAAATATTGTGGATTCGATGCTAAACTTACGTCTAATTTCTGCACCGTTCACTATATTTGAAAATCTCAACACTTTTCATTAAATAAGTAGTATTTAAATAAGTTCATTCGGGGATCGATGTTTTTAGATCGAAATTGTACCTACTTGTGTTGATTTATGCATCTTAATGCTTTTGTAAAAGCTTATGCAGAAAACCTAGGACTGCAGTTTAGCCTAGTAAATTAATGTTTGATAGCACATTTATAATCTCTAGGCATCAGGATAACAATTCATTAACAACAACTTCATTAATAATATCGATGTTTTTAAGTCGAAATTGTGCGTACTCGTGTTGATTTATACGTCTCGTCGCAATTGCTACCACGCATGAGATTTTGCGTGAAGTCTACCTCATGCTTTTGTAAAAGCGTATGCAGAAAATGACCTAAGGCTGCAGTTTGTCCTTGTAAATTGATATTTGAGATGTGTGAGCAGCGTGAATTTTTTGTTGCAGAAGTAAGAAAATACGTTTTATATCCTTGTTGTTTGAACACTTATTTTATACATTAGTCTACGAACACACACAATCGCAGGGTGAAAATTAACTAAAAATGTGAACAACTGTGAATTAAATAAAACTAGCCACACGTACTATGTGAAACTTTAATCGTTGAAATTGAAAGAGTAGAATAAAGGGCGCCAGGGAAAAATTAAGTGAATTCAAGATTGAATATTGTATACGTTCTAATCTAAATTGCAAAGAAAATATTTAAATTTAATGAACAACGCATATTAAGTAAAATTTAGGAATTGAATCCCTCAATTTTGTTTAATAAACGTTGTTTGCTAAATTTTATTTTTTTCTTTGCAATTTAGATCAGTCAATTTGAGATTAATAACTTTCAAATGTAATTTACAAATAAGTAACTAAAGAAGGTACGCATTTTATTGTAACTACATCTATGCTAGATTGATTCAACACAGGTATAAAGTATCGAGGTTGTCGTATTTTAACTGAAGAAATGTTACGTAATATTCGACCTTGAGGTAAGTTAATTTTTACCTGGCGCCCTCTTATTTCCACGACATAAATTTTTAACATCTGCATTTAAGAATATGGCAAGTCATCCCTTTCACCGAATTAGCCGTGGCCCCTTTGCTAGAAAACTTTATCCTAATAAGCAAGCTATATTTGATGCAATTGTATGTACACGTTTGAGTATATTACCAGTTCTATTCATAACCTAAGTTTAAGGTCGATTTAATACGTGCAAAATATTATTCCATGGTTACCACCATTCGTTTTTTTTACAATAAAAACTGTGATTGACACAATTTATGTAGCAATTATATGTACTTATGTAGACCAGTAGATTAGAAATACACTATATCAGTTTTTTATTAATACTGTAAACAAGTAGGTAATGTAAATCCCATATCACATAATTAGTTAATCAAACCAGACTATTCAAACATAAGGAATGACGCAATAAAATTTGTTCAGGTCAGCTAGAGTTGCGATTCTGAATCGTACAGAGCAAGCGCGGTATGTAGCGATAGGAGGATTTACCTAAACATGATTATTATTTGGACAAGCTGATAAACGTAGATAACCATAAGAAGTAAATTCAGTTGTTAGGCGCCACCCCGTTGTTTAAAATCGAGATCTACTGAAACATTCATGCGGTGAAAGTATTAGGATCGTTCATTTAAATACCCGAAAGAGAATAATAGTAGCTAAGTCAATAATGCTAAAGTATAGAAAACAAAGCATAATTTTATTGCATCCGTAAATACAAATTTTGAGCAACCCTTGTATTATTAATTAAAGCAAATTTTGTTATCAAAGATACGCTTAAACATGAGATTCTAAATTTGACATGTGTTTTAACACATGGTAAACGCGTTGAGTCTAATTCGTGACATTTATAAAAAAATACTGGATAGTTTTGTTAATTACAATTAATTTGAGGGATTTAAAATTCAATCGAATTCGCAAAGGCAAACGTTAGATTTTATCGACGGGATGTTAATTTACTTAAAGATAAGTCAGATCTAGAGCACGCTCAAAATAACATGAAACTGCTGAACAATTAATAAGGATTTCGTAGATTTAAAAAGTAAAATTTAAAAATACCGAAACTATGATGTACCCTTCACAAAACATAACAAGATTTTAATTACATTAAATGTAAGCCTCCTCAAAACATATATAAAAGTATTTAGATAGCAAATCGTTAACACTGTATATAAAAGAAACTTAGATTGTGCGGTATCCCAAATTACTAAAACAGTTTAAATAAAGTTCGAATCGTTATAATTTCTGTTGATCAAGGGATTTGTATATAACTGAATCTCAGGTTAAGTTTTCTACAAAGCAACTATTGGACATAAAATCATTTGAATATGAAATGACTGAGTCGACTTTCCTCAGAGTAATGAATAAGCTGAATGACGTAGTTTTCTATACGTAACCCGCTTCATGTGGTCGATAGACCGTCAAACGATTGGTCTCCTTCTGGATTACCTTAGGATCAGTAGTGCGATCGGACGGAAGCCTTTCTAAGCACCAGTCCTGAAGTAGAAGCAAGGAAGGGCGGTGAACTACCGGGATCGAGGGCGGCAGGATCACTGAACGTAACCAGTAATCATAGCGTTTCAGGTTCGGTACATGTCAAAAATCAAAGTTGAGATTCAGGGCAAACTGAACTCAGTATAAAAGTTAAAAAAAAATGAAAAGAAACAAGGCAAATATTTGTAATTTTTTAAGAAACGTAAATAGTAAATCTTATCTCAACTTAGACAAGTTCCAAATAAAACAACAGCAGCGGTTATACCGAACAAAAGTAGTCTTCACATACGTAAAGTTAGTTTAACAATGCTTTTAACTTGAATTGAAGAAACAATTTCAGGCTACACATGATTAAGGGAACCTTATCTGTTACACACCTGGAACCGACAAACAAACTTATGCAACGTTTAAAAATAAATGGAAGCAAGGACCTACCTACATACAGGTTTTAAAATCTAAACATTTAATATACTTGGAATTAAATATTTATAATATATACAGAAAATCGACGTTCGAAACAAGGCAACGGAAATCAAAGAAAAACATCAATTAGTGTAATAAATCACTTAGACTTGAAAGAAAGTTATTGCTAATTACTTCAAAATTCGTTACATAAAACTAAGAGAATAGGTAACGTGATGATTTATTCCAAAAAATTCAAAAATATTAATTATGTCAAAAAATGCATAGAAAAGAATCAAAATTTTACAAATTATCTTGAATTTGACTAAATGAAACTTTTTATACCTACAAGAAAAATATAATTACCGAAAAATCATTATAATTAAAGTTCCTACACGTGCGTTACAGTTGTCCGAAATCTGTACGTTCTAAACTCGTCTTTAATATCTTAAATTGTGCAATAAAAATATTTTAACTTATTACAAAAATAAAACTGTTAAATTTAGTGAATTAAGTTATTCGTATATTATTGAAAATTGTTATCTAAGATTCGTAAATAGCGTTCAAAATTATGTAGACCGAATGTGATATAAAATTGATTGCAATCAAAATCGTATTATAGATAATTCGATATTATTTTATAACGTCAAAAGTGATTTTGAGTGCCGAAGAAAAAGTATTTAGGAATTTACCCCTTCATAATTTGTTTGAATATACCACCTAACCTTACACCATGATCAAAAAACTTGTTAGCTAGTGGTATTTTAGTAAAACAATTGTCCATTGTAATTCCACACCCTATGCCTAAACACGTCACTAAATCTAATACAACTCGCTTTTCTTACCCTTTTTTAAGCTTGTTACTAATTTTACTCAAGTAAACCTGCAGGTTGTTAATTATGCAATCTCCATATCTACCAGACCTCATATCTTGAAACCGTACTTAGTCGGCTTAAATAGATGTGTTCCCTTAAATCTAACAATTTGCTCGTCGATGGTAAGATGTAATACAAGAGCTGGGGTTGTCATTAGATCAAATATTTACCTAACTGATGCAAGTTCATCTATGCATCAACGTTCTGCTCTTGTTGTAGTGTGTCAAATGAGAGAAGTTGTTTGATTCTGTCGCGCGGAATTTAAGTCATATGGTACATAAGCGAACCATTCCTAAACAATTTCTAGAAATATAAGTCCTTGGCGCTTTCTTATTGGTCCACTAAATAATAATATCAATAATTCCATCATCCATAAATAGCATAAAACTATCAACAATGCTTTAAACACTTTTAGTCTGGGTCTAGTCATAAGTATATCTTAAATAAAGCAACGAAACTTTAATTGCGTACTATTCTTAGACTCGGACGAAATATCTACAGCGCTGAGATGCAGTTTATCGGCTGTAAGACACCAACCTTGAATATTACGTCTAACTAGAATTTAGGTAAATCGCAAATCGGTTGTTAAAGATCATTAAAATTGCATAGAATTAATTAAATAACATAAACGAACAACCAAAAGAAATGATAAGAAAAGAATCTAAAATGTTTGTCATAAGATGCATAAGAAAAATAGTTGAATCTAAACCTGCAGATTCAAATTAATTTTATTTAAATCAAAAATAAATTTCACACTGAGGAATTTTAAAGAAATGCAATATCCTGCTTCATAATTTAACACAGACCGGATAAAACGGCTTTAAGCATTACGCGTTAATTTAACAGTAAGGTTATAATGAATGACGTTGAAAGCGTCTAGCCTTCATTAGGTTCAATTTGCGAATACAAATAAACGACAGACGCCATCTGATGTCAAAATAAGTAACTAATAAATTAAAGTAGAAAGCTACAGTGACAATTATAGACACCGTATCTTATTAACTGTACATACAGAACGATCTAGCACCAACATGTTATCAAATTATTAGTCTTGTGGATAGACTAATTAGAAATATTTTTCAAATGGTGCAATTTGACGTCATTTCTATTGTTTAGTCTAGTTTGTTAAACATTGGCTTTGCATTCTAAAAACGTAGCAGTGGCAATGTTTCCCATAATTATAAGCCGTGCTATTAAATTTGGCAACAGTGTAAAAATAAAATTTGTAGATAATAGAAGCTTTTCAATTTTCAGCGCTTACTATGAAAGTTGTAGTTGGAGAATAAGTGATTAATAAAGGTTTATAAGAATCACGCTTATTATACTACATCGTGCTCGTTAATGGATATAAAAAGTTTAATTTAACATTACTTATTTCAATTATCAATGGAAGACTAATTTTGCAATAGTATTTTTTAAAAAGTCAGTCTATCCGCCCCGTTTGGTGTAGTGTAGTTTGCATAGGATGCGGGTTGGCAATTTTTTCAGCAGAGAAACAGGACATGCCTTCTTCTTGGACACGCAAGTAAAATCGTGATGTTTGCCACGACAAAAATTCCTACCGAACTGGAACTCCTCCAGGTGTTGAAAAAATAGAAGTTGAAGATAAGGGAATTTGTGCATTCCGAAGCGTCAGCCACAGAGACAAACAAACCTACGGTTTGTCAGACGTATTATTATTATTATTTAATTATTTATTTCGACTATAATATGTTTGCAGTTAATTATAATTCGATATGCATTCTTTTATTTCTAATATTTATATAAAATACTATTTATTTTTCAATATCTTTACATGTAAATGTCAATTTTAGAACTGAACTAGAAATCTAAGCTACATTTACGATTTACAGTGAAATTGTCATCTTTGCTAGACTTCTTGGCTTAATTCCTGATATGAAATTTGACCAAACGGCATGATTTATCATGGAATTCGCTAATATTGTAACAACACCTTGGGGTTGTATGAATCACAAAATTTGCCTAAGTAAATTGACTCAGTGAAGAAGGGTCCAGGAGTTGAGCTGCTATAAGACAGAAATAAGAATTTTTTTTGAGCACAAGGTGCTACGGTTTGCTTTGTATTTATTTGCAAAGTTCTGATTATTGTTTGTTAGCGTTTATCTTCGAGTTATGCTTTTGACTTATACTGTATATCTATGCGCCTATTCTATTTACACCGGTTTTATTTATTCGGGGCACTATTTACTTATTTGGTGGTTTTATACCATTTTATGCTTTGTAATAATACTTTGCGTAACATTTAATTGTTTTCTAGTTCCGTTATTACATAGGGGAATTCCAGATTTAAATAAATAAACGTTGCATCTATGGCTGATTATAACAAGGCCGTTCGGTGTTGTTTGTTTAAACAATACGGGATATGTAGGTTATTGAGTATAGTTTAACTGATCTTACTGTTAGCAACAATATTTAAGCGTATGAATGTGACCTAAGGTGTTCGGAACATTTCTAGTGACATTTTAATAACCTCAGCAGATTTCTGGTAATATGTTGGTACAGGTGATCATTAAAGATACGCTGGTACAGAGGAGGAACTCTTATAGATGCGCTAGTACAGGACATAAACTCCTATAGATGAGTATAGATTGTTGGTGCAGGACTCAAATCACAGTATCTAAGTGTATTGATTGTGTCAGGTTAATAAATCTTAAATTATTCAATTTTTGCAAACAAATATCAAAAGCTCTAGGGGCAACATGAATTTAACTTTGTTGCTAACTGGAATCGCATTTTGAACAGCATCTAAGCCCTCGGCGTCAGTTTAATTGTTTATCTTACAGAACTAGGGGTCAGTCCTTCGACCAGCATCTAAGTATGATTAGTATATTGCCCTCAGTGGCGGGTTTATTATATGGCTCGGCACAGCTAGTCAGACTTCAGACTGATTCTTTAATTTTTCTCTAAGAGAACTAGACTTGGCATGTTAATACTAAGACAGCGGAATTAGGTCTGATTTTTGGTTATTACTGCCCGTCTATTTATACTCTGAAAGCTATAGGTGAAGTAGCGTGTCATCGCCTTTCTCATCCATTTTGCAAACAATTTTTGAAAAATAAAGATATCGAATTTTTGGCAAATTTGGTGTTGTTAATTCTTATATTTTGTCCAAATTTGTTGATTTATGCAATAGCCGATGTCTTTCACCTATTTATCTACATGCATTTTAAATTTACAAGTATGTTTTTGCCAAGTCCAAAAATTAAGATACAGTTTTTTTGAATTGGCCAATTTTGGCGCTGTTAAATAATTCGATTTTTCATGACATCTTAATTTTACTTCTTACAATTCATTAATTATAACAATTTATATGATTTTCGCGGATTCATTTTCTTACTAATTAGAATTACATGTAATACATTTTATCTTTATAATTTTATTTATTTCTATTTTTTTAATTTTCTAGTAGTAATAATGCAACAATTCATTGTGAGTAATCATTGGTTTATCACACGGTGATTGTATTTTAACCGATCTGTCTTTGTGACAAATGCAGCGTATTCCATGCAGAATTCTCGGTAAACCCTGTCTTATCTTCAGATGTATAAATTTCTGTGAATTCAGTATGAATGTCATCAGTTTTTGCTGTATAATTATTTCTTCGAAAACCGTCTAGTTTATTTTAACGGTAATTTCTTTTACTTATATTTGAATGTTTAAATGAATCTTTGATTCTTCAAAAACTTCGTTATTTGCTACCGTTTTATAATTTATTTCAATTATAACAAGGTTTTTCAGTAATGATTTACATTTTATGTTAAACATAGACATCAACAGGTTGTCAGATTTTGGTGGCGTTCCGCTAATAAAGGACAAAATCTTTTTTCTTTAAGTTGCCGCCATGGATTTGTTTCTTAGAAACGGCGTTGTTGACAGG
>JAHWXV010499617.1:0-16145 GCA_024586415.1 Phrixothrix hirtus | reverse complement strand
GTGTGCGTGTGCGTGTGCGTGTGCGTGTGCGTGTGCGTGTGCGTGTGCGTGTGCGTGTGCGTGTGCGTGTGCGTGTGAGTGTGTGTGTGTGTGTACATATGCGAAATTGTACTTTATTCAAAGCATGCACAAATTAATCAAAATCTACAATTTGTAGTACTTGCCTGGTGTACCACTCCATAATTAGCTGTTATTAAGTCCTTTCAAGGCTAGATACGGTCTCAAAAAACAAGATGGAGTAGACCGCGCTTACTTCCTAAATTTTGGTGTCCTTGGACCTCATCGATTAGCATTCATTGCAAACAAATTTATGCGAACACCTAAGAAATCAAGCGTAAAAGATAAACAAAAATTACAAAGCGAACGTAATTTAATGTACACATGCCGATATTTTTATACGTTTTAAATCCATATAAAAAACAATGAGAAGTCATTTTGTTTTAAAATAACGTGCTAACAAATTAAAATACTTCATATCCTTCAACAATTTAAAAAGAGAATATATTAATTGATTGTAATTAATGGAATTGCAATTGATAAATGCAGTACGAGAGTGCATTATGCACAAAATGTTTCTTGTATGGAATCAAATTACGAAGATGGACATACTTTGATTAAATAGAATAAACGTTAATTACACCCTCCATAAATGTGACCGTTTTAGAAAAGTGCAATCACAAATATTTTCAAACTGGTAAAAATAAAATTTTGATTTGGCACATAGTACACATTTAGCTCTCATTTTTAATGCTTAATCAAAACACCATTAGTACTCAAACATTCGTTGAAGTAACAAATAGATTATTTCGTGTATATACTACAGAAGAATGTTTATTTCTATTCAATTTTTGAAAGTGATCATAGATTTTAGAATACCGAAAAGAAAATAAAAACTAATTAGTAATTAGCAGAATCACGTGACCGCCGTCCTGCGCGATATTACTCTTGACTTCTATATAACGATAATAGAGCAACAACATCGAATCGCCTATTGTAATATTAATAGAAAATGGAATAAATTAAACCCTAACTTTTCTTAAAACAATAGTTTATACAATAATTTAAATTTCATTCCTTTGCAATTTTACACCTCTCACTTCTGTATCTTTACCTTTATAGAATAGTTCATTGCCATTAAACAAGGTGGCGTAAAAAGAATGCGTGGTTTTAGAATGCGTAGTACTTTGGAGGCGAGATGCCGACTGCTACCCTACTCCACCAGTCACGAGGTAAGATGGTCTAGTTTCAGTAGCCATAGAGTAGTGGAATTTAGAGCACCGTATTTTTGTCGTTGAGTAGTCCTTTTATAAATAACGATTCTGTAATTTTCGTTTAACGTCTATTCCCTCAACATTTCAAGGTGCCAATTGGTGGGGCGATCCCTCATCGAAACACAATACTGCGACAGGTTGCTTCATTTCGCATAACTAGATCCGTTATAAAGAGGTCATCGTCTGGTCATCCTTGTACAGATTGAATTGATGAAAATGTTGAAAATGTGAGAAGTGCGGTTATTCAAAGACATCTGCGATCTACACTCGACGCCCCCACTTTAAACCTGTACCTACTCAATAACTTGCACTTCCCAACAAAATAATGATTGTCTAGAAGTTACTTTAAAGTCGCTTTGTTCAACACAGACAAATTTGCGAAAAAACGATTGAAATTTGTGCTGCTGATGATGTCTCGTTGCTAATAAGTGATGAGATATATTTCAATATAAATGGTTACGTGAACAAACAAAATTTCCGTTCTTGGGCAGCAGCGAACTCGACTGAATTACACCAGCGATATCTCCATAGTATTAAGGTAACAGTTTGGCACGGCGTCTTAAAAATAGGGATCATTGGACATTACTTTTTCAAAGAGGGAAGGGCTACTGTAACAATGACTTCTTAGCGCTATGTTGACCTGCTATTTCCCCAACTCCGAAGACTCCAGGTCAACACGGAAGAAATATAGTTACGAGATGTGACCACAACCCACACAGTAAGGGTCATGATGGAAACTATCCGACAAATGTTTGCCAACCACGCAATTTTACGATTTGGTGACGTTCTTTGGCCTCCACGGTTATCGGGTTTGTTGGTTTGTGAGTACTTCTTGTGGGGTTACCCCAATCGAAAGTCTATATTTGAAAACCTCGTATGCTAGACGAAATAGAAATGTCTATTCGTGAATAAATGTCGAGAAAAGCAATGCTGAACGTTGAGAAGAGAGCAGTTACCTTCTGAACGTAATCTTTTATAATTACAATTAAATTAAGTAAATGAAATAGTCCTGTATAGCAATAACAGTTAGATGTATCACAGATTATTTTTGTGGAACTAAATTTTTACTCGTATATTGAAAATTAAGCAGGTGACACTGTTTTGAAATCCTTGTGTTCTTTTTGCACCCCTTTGTGGTATCTATTTCAGGCAGATTACTGGAATTTTATTTTAGGTAGTTTTTTTCGAAAAAAAACATTTAACATATAATCAAAGCAGAAGTACTATTTGGGTGCATAAAGATGCGAGGACAGAAAATGTAAGAAGGGTGCTATTACGTCACTCGATGGAAATAAAAGGCGACAAAATCTCAACTGTTTATTTGTGTAAACTCCGTAACCCTTCGTATTTTACAAATAATCTTTTAGAGAAGAGGTACATACTAATGTGACGTTAAATGAAAAGTAAAATTTGATGAAAAGACCCCAATTGAGTTTATCGCTCCAAAAAAAACGAAATATGCTATTGTGACCATAATTATAGCTTAAAATCCCGAGTTCGATCCCCGGTCACCTATGAAATTTTTCTAAAATTGTGCCCATTCCTTTCTAAATACTTTTCATCTCTAGTGCGTAACTAAATTGAACCTTGCTTGCATTGTTCCTTTGCTTTTGAATTTAATTAGCTTCACTGTTGGCAGCCAGTGTGTTAAACGTTAATTATAAACATAACGTAACTTGCGATGTGTAATATAAACTTGGCATATAACGGGCCCATCATATACAGATTTTTGAAATTTGTAATGGAAAAAATACAAAGATATTGAACTTTTTAGCGTTTGCTTTGCTATCTTGATTAAATTTACCATTAAAGGAAATTGATAATATATCTGCAATTTAATAAACCAAATTATTAATCAACACAGCACCCGCACATTATATTTTAAAATTGTTTTTAACTTGGTAGAATAGATATTGCAATAATTAGTTACAATAGTTCGTAGATATTGTAATTCCAATAATAAAATGCAGTATAATTCCTTTGGAGATATTAAATTGTTAGATATAGAAGTTCGCATTAATTTTAATAAATGACTGTAGCTCATTAATAAATTTTGTATTAGAAACCCTAGCAATAGCTATCATATTTTCCTTAATAGATTGTTTTTCAACGCCCGAAATTACAAGTATTAATGGATTTCGATATCATTTAATAAATGGAAAACACATTTATTTTAACTTTTTGATCTAAATTGCTTATTTTGGTATTAATTTAAAGTAATACCTTTAATCAACCTATAAATAAATGTTTAGTAAAAGTTTTGAGATAAATGTTATTATTTTGTAATTATATCGTTTTTTTGACGAATAAATTTAGAAATTCATTTCCTTCAACGTATTATTTATTATATATAATCAATACTTAGTTAAATAACTATAACGTTAGTAGTATAGTTCTGTAGTAAACAAAACCCATTCTAACGAATCTTGTTAGTTGTTTTAAAACCTTTATTTATATTCACCAAGATTAGAATTATTTATAAACACTTACTTATTTAAATATTTATTTCACAATACACTAACAACAAACGTCTATGCTTATATTTATGTATAAGAGTACTTAACAAAACTAGATTCTAATTAAAACTAAAACTAAGGGAATTTAATCTGCTATTTATATAGAAAAGTTAAATTCTAAAATATGGATAATCAAGAATAAAAATTAGTTATAATAACGATGTAATAAATTGTAATGCTGTGACTTATTGCTGACCTTGAATTTTATTGACAGATATTGATTACCGCAATGAGTCATTTGTGAGTACTTCATCTATTTTATTATAAGGAACATGCAGGATGGTTCTAGAGATTTTCATTAAGTTTTTATTGTTTCTAATTTTCGTTACACTGCCCCTCCTTAAGACTGTTATGTCCTGTAATACTGGCCTTGGATTTTACACCTACGATAGTTATACCTTTGTTTGTGAATGTCAGAATCTGCACTGCGGCCCATACTTGCAATTCAATTTTTTGAAAAGGTGGCAATCCACAGATTTCGTTGTTGGTAGACTTCCTTTTGGATTCCAAGTACACATCTGGATCTTGACATCAGTGTCTCAAATCACTATCTCCAACATGTTACGCAACACACGCCAATTAAGATGGTGTAGGCCGCAGCCGAGTATTGGGGCTTAGATCCACCACTCTACTCTGGAAACCAAAAATCAGTCGAAACAATGGGTTGTTGTAGGTGGTTGAAATGCACCTAAGGAGCCAAAAGTGGTGCCATCGGCTAGTAAAGGCAAAGAAACTGTTTTTGGACTGTTTGCGAAACAATTTTCATTGACTATCCTCACAAAAGTAGAACGATAACAAGAGAGTATTATTTGCCGTTGTTGGGCTAGTTGAATGAAAAGATCAATGAAAAGCTAGCGCATTTAGCAAGGAAAGAGTTCTTCAGCTACTGCATCAGCAAAAATACATAAAGCGTATTCCATTAATGCTTCCACGTGTCCTTTATCCACGCAGGTTGTGTCATTTCGACTATATCTTATTCCAAAATATGAAAGCGTGACTTGTTCGTAAGAAATTTCCGCCCAATGAAGAAGTGATCGGCGAAATAGACACCTTTTTTGCACACTTTGACAAATATTATTTTACTAAAGGCATTAAAGGTCTTGCATATCGTTGAAATAAACATATTGAGTTGAAGGGGGACTATGCTGAAAAATAAAACGTTTTTACACCTGAAAAATAATTGTTTGTTTCAGTTTTACCTAAGTTATTAAACTGGCATTGTTTCCCAAATTGATTTACTATATTCTATGTTTGTAAGATAATTTTTAATGTGTATTAGTTTCCTTATTTAAATGTTTATGTTCCAAAAAGAATCACAAAAGCTTACAGTTTGCTTATAAATGGAACATTAATTTTTTAATTTTTATGGCGACCAGTTAAAACGTTCTAATAAAAACTTTAGTAGAGATTCTTAGTTTTATACGCTTATAATGATACTGAAGTATCCTTTTTACAAAAGTCATTGTCCGCAATGTTTGGTTATTTTAAATTCCTTAAAAAAAGGACTAAATGGCACTAATCCTTTGTAAACGTTAACTCTTTAGAGAGGGATATCTGTAAGTGTACAGATTTGTACCAAATACTCCCTAGTTTTCGACGATGATTCATCTTGAGTAATTCTCTCATAATTCCTCATAACTTGAAACCTACGTTATTGAGTATCGTATCGTGAATGATAATATACTTAATTAGTTTTTCTTGAAAGCTGCTATTTTGCGAAAAAATATAGGACCCAAAAGATGTTTTAAGTGGTTTGGGATTTCTATAATATTCTAATACTCGTAATTGAACAGTAATTGTTGTTTTATTACTTTATAAATACACAAAAGGATGAAAGTATCTAAGTTTATAAAAAATACTTTCTTTAGTTTTCGCTATAGAATTAGCATACGTTTATAAAGTATGTATATAAATATAAAAGCGTTTCTAAAATAAAGTTCATATATGTTACTAATGTTTAAACACAGAATATCGAAAGTAGTATTGCTAAAATTGTCTTTTGGAAATCAAAAGTAGAAGTTTGTTTCCTTTTATGTAAATATATGGTATAGTAATAGCAGTTCATACAGTTTTAATCATCCTAGAATTTTGAATTAAAGTTTTAATGCATCTAGTACGTAAAAGATGCTTTGTTCCGTCAGAACTTCAGTCTCTTTGAAGATTTATAGTATCCAGTTTAAACTGCTTTTACGTAACTCTTCAGCATTCTGCGACACAAATCTGAGTACTTGGTTTATTTTTTATTTAACAAAGTTTCAGTGTATACGTTTCACTAACTTATATACTATAAAATTTATAATTATAGGGTAACTAAATTCAGACTAGAAACAATCAAGAAAAATAAATAATCGATTTTCAACTGCAATTTCTATTAAATCCAAAAGCGACCTGTTTCTTCTAAATTTATTACAATCAAACTTTACTATATCTATAAATACTTGTAATTTAGGTTTTAAGATACATACCTCAGTTCTTTGCTATTTTCAGTAATCCCCGTCTCTATGCAGACACTGCCACATTTGATAATTCAAATAATATAAGCATTAATTAAATGTATTCATGAATTTTTAATTATTATAATTTTATATATACCCTTAAATAAAACTTTCAATTTATAATTTCACATCAATATTAATATTCGGGATTTTGAAATTACATAAACCACATACATGGTTCGGTGTTTAGTGGTGTTAGTTTTCATCATTATACAGGGTATCCGCAATATAAGGCACATTATTTTAACAACAGACATTTTAATATGCGCGGCAAAAAAACGCTTATAAACTATGTGTCTAAAATGCATAACTTTCAAATATTTGCAATTAAAGTTTTCAGTCCGCCTCTGCATTTTAATTTAGTCTACCATGTTGAACAAGAAATGGCTGGTCAACTTTACATCTTTAGTCAGTGTTGAAGGCTAGTGAATGACTTCGGTATGACGCATACGATTTCATTAATGAAAGTTCCTAGATGTTATTAGGAATACCCACTAATTACTATTTTAAAAAAAAAACTCTAGTGTGTGTTAATTTAGCAAGTTTATAAAATCTTTAAAATAAAAACAAGGTTTTTACTTGATAGATATCATTTTTAATATGTATACAATTGTATTATTGAATATGAACAAATTTTTTTAAATAACTTTCACTTTTATAAAGTCGCTTTAATACGACGTTAAATTGTTTCATAAATATCTTCATATAATTAATATTTGCACTCTCTTGTCTTGTGTATAATTTAAATTTTGTGAAAATAGCTAAAAATCTAAAGAATAAATGAATTTCATTAAAAGTTTCGTTTAAGCTATTTATCAAATATGTTTATAATAATTAATGTGTAAATAATTATAATTAATAAGCAATAGCGTTTTAGCAAACTTAGACAATTTCAACAAATCGTTCAACAACGTTTTATTAAAACAGCTGGCGACCTTGACTCGAAAAAGTACTCTAGAAGTAAAGGTAACATGATATGTTGTCAACAAAAATAGTCATATTTATGTTTTTAATACGATTCATGGTAAAGGATATTATAGGTCTGATAGATTTTTAAGTCAAAATTTACGAAAACTTTTTTGCGTTAGATTAAAAATTCCTACAGATTTACGTTCACAAAGGGCTTTTTATATCGCGGAAACACTGTATATTGTGGCAGGTCAATTGAAAACCGAAGATTCCTAATTTTAGAAACGTAACAGTGATCTTAGCAAATTTTTTTCCACAGGAAGAAGGTCACATCACATCACAAGCCGAACACCTCAAGTGGTAATGTATACGCTATTCAGTTACCAAAATAAAATGTAAATAAAGAGCGGCAGCGCACTTTTCTGAGTTTTCTATCAGCGAAAAGCAGATTTATTCATATCGGATTAAAGCAGCTATATCTGCTATTGGGTGAACTGTTTTTGTCACACAATGTAACAGATGATAAGCCAAGTAACAGAGCCGTTGGAGAAAATATATCACTTCCTGCCACCAAAGAAGTTCAAGACCATACAGAACGGTAAAATACCCTAAACTGCTCTCATAACACGTCATTTAGCTCAACGATAATTTCGGACCGTATATTGCCCACGTGTTATTTTCATGAATTCGGGGATTGCTCTTCAAGAACAAAAATTTATATCGGGCCATGACGTGAATAGTGAAGTTCAACAATGGTTTCTGCAGCAACTCATGAACTTCTTCCAGAGAAGCAAACTCGTCTTGTTTTACAATGGGATGAGTTTCGCAACAGATGAAGTGATTGTGTGAGATTGACTAAAGGTTGGTATGCTTTTTCATCATGTGTTCAGTTTTTAAGCAATTTATCTTCACATATTTAAATTAAACTAAATTTGACAAATAGGCATGAAGTCCATTTTAATTCGGCATTTCATAAAGTTACTTATGGAAAGCGACTGTTTTCGCTATATAGATACATTTCTTAAGCGAACAAGCGTTACATCCAAACAACTGTAACTTTAACAAGAGTTTCGCCTGACAATATATGAAAGAATAGTAATGTGGTATTCCATCTTAAGTTGAATGTCGATACATATTGGCAATGTCATCGTTCAAAATCAAAAATTTATTAATATGACAGCAATGTGCAAAGGAGAAAACCTTGAATGTATTCGAAAAGCTGTTGAGAATAGTCTAAATTTATTTAAGTATAAACCACTAACGTCCTTTATGTATATGAGAAAAAATTATGCAAATAATAATGCACTAGTCTGAAATTTTTTGCATACAAAGTTCACATTCTCGTACGAGGAAAGATAGAAATAAGTCGCACACCTTCATTTTTGGAACAATACTTCGGATGTAAATAACCATATCAGTAATTTAATCAATCTGTTGTTGGTTGATGAAAAATTTTCGTTTACCTGGATTTATGAATAAAAAAAATTTGCGCTATTGGGTCGTCAAAAATCCAAAATACCTGCATAAAATACCCATTACATAATTAGAAGGTTACAAGCTGGTATGAATTTCATGATTTAGGTTTTGAATTTGTTTGAGAATAAGATAGGAAATGAAATTACGTTTAATTCCGACAACTAGTCGAATATGATGCAGGAATTCCCATTCAGTATTTAACATAAAAACGTTTGGCACTAGCAAGATGTAGCTACTATCCATACAGATAGAGGCGGTATGAATGATTTGAGAAAGTTGTCCTTAGACAAGTCATTTTGAAGCTTCAAAGATTACCATTACTTAAGAGATTGCTTGCAGGGCAAGATCCACCAATCGTGAAATCTATTGAAAATTAAAAGAAAATTAGACACGCAATAAAACCAATAGATGGAAACATGTTGCAAGACGTTTTTGAGATTTCACCCTATGATAGAGTAAGGCGCACGAGATGCTGGAGCACATATGCTTCACATTATTTTTAAAATGGGAATGACTAATTATATATTGCCTAGTGTTATATGTTATCAACATATGCTTCAAATACATATAAATGTTTTTGACTTACTAATGTTTATTTAAAAATCACCATTACTAAATGCCAAGCCCTATAAAATCGTTACATTCAAATGACAAAGGGCCATTCCCGAATTTCTTTAAAAAATGTAGCAGCGAAGTTTTCGGAATTATCAATACAATAAGTTTGGCTAATCCAAAAATGCTTTTGCAAAAAAAAATCTAAAACTCTATGAAAGGCTTTAAATTCAAACAAATAGTGCCTGAACTAATAAATTTATACAAATGTAAGGTTTCAAAGAAAATATCTATCTTTATTATCAAGCAAGATGAAAGTAGTTGAATCAATTTGACAATTCAATTGACAAAACAAAAATCATCAAACGAGACAAAATGATAAAAGATTTTAAAGAATAAATTATAATTTTAATTAAAGGTAGGCAAATGTCGTTTAAATCAACAGAATTCTTCGAAAGTCCATATTGATTATTGCATCTTGCGTAAGCTGTTAATCCTAGTAGTAAAACTTTTAGCAAATTTATTTTCATTTTGTCAATTGACCAAACTTGTGAAAAACTGAATTTTCATATCCTTATCGAATTTTGTGTTAAAAGTAAAATATTTTTGGATAAAGTAGGTAAAATTAAAAGTAATTTTAGTGCACAAGGATGTTTGTTAATTTATAAAATTAAAGCAACAAAGACATTAAAATACATTTTGCAAACAAAGGCAGCGCTACTATGCTTCTTAATTATATAGACTACAACGACAAAATACAACAATTACGTACTGAAGATACAAGAAATCAGAGAAAGACCATACTAATACAACTGAAGAAAAGATTTGCAAATTATTATACCAACATAGAAAGACATTTACTGACAAAGAAAGTAGAATTACCAAACCACACAGTAGTAAACTTTCACATTCTTACGAACTACTCAACACACCAAGCATGTATTCCTTTAAGACCAATTATTTCTGTTACATATAAAATAAGAAACAATGGTTGGAAAGTTGAAATGCAAATGAGTTTGATCATAATGGTATTTTATTGACTTTTGATTTTACCAGTTTCTGTCAATGTTTTTGTTGAAAAAACTTCCATTACTATAAAATAAAAACTTTAAAATGATTCACCTTTAATACTTTTGCCTAACACAATCTCAGAACTTTACCATTTTGACGTAAAACCGCTTATTTCCTAATTTAGATATAGGTTTGATGAACAAAATTTTGGCATACTAATGAGTTCATCTTTATTTTCTATTTCTATTACATTTTTATAGAAAAGTTTGAAAACCCTTATATTGTACATCAAAATTGTAATAGTTAGGTTTGGTGGATTATGCTGATGATGTTTATGTTATATGGAAGAGAAATGAAGGCGAACTTATCTAATTCCTTTAAATGTTTGTTCTCAACATTTTTTGCGATCATTTTAACTATTAATATGCCTTTTAATGAACATAAAAATAATGTGTTATGTTTATCAAATTACTTGCAATTATGATAACTTCTATAGCGGGGAAAGTAGATGATTGTTGAAAATAAGAATTTAAGCACACAAAATATAATTTGAGATAACTCAGATTGCTAAACTTTGGGTTGAAATGGATCAAAATGTTTTTTGGAAAGATGTAAAAATTATCTCCTGAGAGTTTAACAGTTTCAAATGAAAACTAAGAGGTACAACTTATACCGGGTGATCGTATTTGTTTGTGAGTTTTTTTTGTCAGGTTTGCAATAAAAAATTGAAATTATGTTGGCAGCTGTATTACGTTGAAGGTTTAAAGTTAAAATTAGTCACAATTGAATCAGTGGCGTTCCTTCTTTGTGTAATAAAACTGAAACTGTCAAATCGTTTCTGTCAAATTGTTTTAAAGTTGATATCACCTTATATTAATCAATTCAAGGGTTTTCAACGTATGAGACAACTAATAGACATAAAAAATATATAAATCCACTGAAACAACAAAATATAGGGCGCATAATATAGATAAATTACAGTTAAGCATTTGTACTTGCTACCACGCCACTGCTGAACATAACAGTAAACTTACCTTGCAACATTCTACTGATACATTATCAACCAATAGCGCCAATTACTCTGGAACATCAATACAATTAAAAAATCACAAATAAATATGACCACCCGGTATAAGATCCGATAATGAAAATTGTATTTCGAAGAATTCTGCTGATTTATATAGTATTTGGCTTCCTTTAATTAGAAAAAGTTTAATTTTTTAATTACCATCTAATTACTATTAGATTGACATCTTTTTGTTTTTGCCAATTGAGCTGTCAAATTGATTAACTACTTTCGTTGCACTTGATTACGAAGATTGATATTTTCCTCGAAACGTCGCGCATGTATACATGTTTTAGCTTATAAGTTTTTATTCAGCTATTAATTTAAGGTAACCCTTTTTAAAGAAGGGACTTGCAGTTTTCTACAAAGACGTTTACTCTACTAATTATTAATTTTTGCTTTATTTCAGCAGCATTATCTTCTTATGTAGATGTTTGATTTATAATTTAAAGTCGCAACCCACGGATTACAGAAGATATTTAAAAGTGTAGCTAGGGTCACTTTTATTATTAATTTGTTTGATAATATTTGTAGGGGTCTAGTTCAAGCTGGTGCCACCAATTATCGCTATAGCGTGAAACTTCAGAGCTAACATTTTTGAATCAACACCAACAGTTTTAAAGTTAGTGTTACCTCCTAAATCACTCTCAAGGCTATAAAACTTTCTAACCTCAGAAACGGTAATTCTCAATAGAGTCACGAAATGTTAGATCTAGCATCCTTAGTCCTAGCGCGGTTAACTTTGTAGTTAATGCTTCTTTTATTTTAATATATTTAATAATAATTTCGAGTTGTGGTAAGTTCACCCTGTAACCTATATAATGAATAAAACGCAGAATAAAACACGTGTACAAAAATGATAATTATTGTAAAAAGGTAATAAGTGTCTCTTTGCGAGTAACAAAATAAGTCTGGGTTTAAGAAATGCAAGTAATTTCAAAAGATAACAAGAAATGTTAAAAAAGTTGTAGCAAATTATAATAACTTCTTAGTATGTTACTATCCGATGGGGGGGAATGGATTACAAATTCTTCTACGTTGTTGCAAATAATTAAGTGGGGAAACGACGACCGAAATAGCTCGACGCAGACTGTAAAAGTCATGAAAGGGACCTGACAAACATGACAAAAGCGGATGCTTCAACAGCAATAGAGGTATCTATTTAGTTCTCACGCTTAAAACTATTTAGCCGAAAAATAGAATATTAATCAGTCTGTTGCATCAACTACTATAGGCCGTAGCTGTTTTATGATTTTTTGGTCCCGTCATGATAATTATAGTTCTCCTGATATACAAAATCATAAAGCATCACCGCGTAGACATCTATAGCTTTTACAACTGTCTTTATGCTGCGAGCAGATAGAACGCTATGCCACGGATGCGATGCATGCTTTGTACGCTTTGTTCGCTATGTTTGCTATGATGTGCGACCAGACAGAAAGCCAAGTGTGAATCTACAAAGACTGTTTAGTTGTATTTAGGATGCTGGCCGATAGCATGCGCTGGGAGAGTAGTGATGAGGCGGATGATCAAAATGAAGTTGTATTGTTACTTGCATTGTGTAATAATAATAAAAGTAAAACAAAGTACGTACATGATGTGAACTGAAAGAGAATAGAATATGGTGAATGAGTCATTTAAAGAAATACTTATGTAAGGATATAGCTAAGTGTAAAGAATTTTTGTGAATGGACACTAATCAATTTGATAATAATCTGTCGCTTATCAAAGACAATATGGAAAAGAAAAACTGAACTGCAGTGTATCAGTGCAAGTGGTGAAATAAACTAATTCATGTCGATGTCTATTATGCCTGCCCGTACTCGGCGATGAACTGGGAAAATATCCGACAACAAAATCTTCTACGGTGTATCTAATATAGCGTACATGTTTTTGTGTGGCCATTATCATGCACAATAACGTAAGATAGTTTTCGGTCACACAGCTAACATCGCATAGATTGGGAACGTAGTGAATTGTCTGACCCCGGCAAAAAATAGCTACCCGATCCGTTAAGTTGACGTTCCAGATGCAACCAAAAGATGTAATTGTAGCCGTGAATATGGACGTATAAGAAAAATACGTGATTAAAAGAACTGACACAGTTCTAAAAGTTTTTCTGTGAATGGAGGAAGGTAACTAAGATATTGCTAACTGACAACGTAAGAACTCGTTAATATGCGTGGAGTGCAGTTAATAAGTTAATTAAATATGTATATATTAAATATTAAAAGTATTTAATGGTGGCATAAAAAGCAGCTCATCTAATTAAGGATTAAGTGAACTACAAAGTCGTATAAAAATGTATATTAGTCTACTGTTAAATGTTACGATATATTGCGCAATATTAGTCACTTTTAAATAATGCATTGATCATTGAATATAAGAAAGCATGCATAATAATTATAATAACGTAAGACAGTGAAAATAAAACAGAAACATGAGTTTGTCGAATAAAGATAAATCTGTCAGAAATAAGTATAATTATATGATTCTGGTGGAATAGATTCATTCCAGCTTCAACTTTTGAAACTAAGAATTTGAACACGCTCTCGTAGTGTGGTATAGATAATTTGTTCGACTTTGCATTTTATTCAAAGCGTCCCGCCTTAGGCTAGACTGAAGGTCCCGGGTCTAATTAAATCGACGACCTAGTAAGCACCGCGACGCTTGCAGGCGGGGCCTTCGTTGATCGAGTAACGAGACGCTCACGACGACAGCGTCTTATGTTGTAAAGAATCAGAGCGCTATGATACTGTCCGCCATCGCTAACGGCGTCGGGTTGCCTTAAATTCCGCTTGGACAATGACGCGGGAATTTAGGTCTGTCGTTGTCTGATCTATAAGAAAATGCCTTGTTGATTGATCTAAACCTAATTGACTGAATAATAAGGTTTAACCCAGCGCGGAACGTCCGAAACTGTCGAGATTCTAGTTAACAGAGTAATAGCAATCTCTAAATACAACAACCGTTCCGTACGTTAACGCTCGAGGTATTAGGTACTCATCATCCTGGGTCTAACGCTGAAAGATACTCCCAACCGCCGGTCACCGATACAGAATACCACTGTGGGTAGACTAGTACCTCATTATGAGATGTATCATTAATCAATCCGAACACACATTGTCATGCGGATTAGAAGCGAATGAAAACTTATACCGCATAATTAGAATTAATACTGTAAATATTGATCACCTAATTATTGTGTACTTTGACTGTAATATACGTTTTTCGAAGGTTTATTGACTACTCGTTCATAGGGATAAATAAATACCGCTTAATTCCTTTTAGGTCAAAATGTTCTAAACTTTTAGGAATACCGCAAGAACTGTTTCGTTGACCGCCTGCGTCCACCGAAACGTCACAAAATAATTTTAAGCAAAGTCCGTTACCAGCACGATTTGTACGTTACAAAATTAAAGACAAATGTATTCAATGAAAAGGACAACTAATACAATATAAATATCTATATTAATGGAAAACAATATAACTAAAGATAAAATAATAAAAAAAGTACAGAAAATAGTGTATATAATGGATATTAAACAGTGAAAACATTTAATTAATTAATTTTCAGCGTATTCTCTGATATTTATTAAAGCTCTGTACCTTCTGGGTAAACTCTTTATTAAATTATTAATGTATTTTTGGGGTATGTCCCACCATGTATGACTTAATGCTTGAAACAACGTTTTTTCTGGTATAAGAGCACTAGCAACATCAAAAAAGTTTCTCGTCGGCATATCCCTGTGAGTTTCTATGGGATTTATATCTGGGGACGGAGAAGGCCATGGCAACAAGGTGATAGCTTTTACCTTAAAAAATTCATGCACAGTATAGCTATATATGAACGGGCATTATCTTGCATATAAACAAAATTTTCAGCTATAGGTGCTCTGTATGGAAGAACAATAGGTCTACAAATATTTTCGATGACTCATTCTGATTAACTGGATTCATAAAGATTGCCTTAGATGCAACTGTTGCAATTGTTTCTATGGTTAATTTTAGTAATGGGATTAATCTGGGCGAATTTCCGAAAAGGTCTATAATTGTCAGCACTTAACGTTCCACCTAAAAAACACTAAATCAGTTCTTTCGCCTGCGCTAATACCTGCCTAAACATGTATGAGTTTTGTTCCGTAGCTATTTACTTCTTTGACGTTCTCAAGTCTGATCTATCCTCCCGGTACTCGTTAAATTCTTACCTTTCGTGAATCTGGAGGCAAACTAAAACGACTTTCATCGGGGCACGTTTGTCCATCCCCAGTTCTCCTAAGTGACATGATCTTGTGCTTATGAAAGCTGTTCATCACGATTACCACTAATATGGGCTGCAACTCTAAGAGGTCGATAAATTTGCTTCTTCGAACAGATGTATCACAGATCTACTTGAAACCATCCCACCATGTTCTTCTTGAAGTTGCAGATGTAATTGAGGTGTAGTTACGGTAGATGTTCTTCTAGCAGATATTTCAAAATATATGTCTTACTGCAGTGTGATTATGCAGGAACAACCTAAATCTGGTCGCGTTTACCAATAACGTATCTATAATCTGGATATGACACTTCGTGCTACATCTAAAGCTACAGAAACATCGCGCTAAAAAGCTGCACTCTGAAGTATTCCAACTGCTTCGAACTTTCTATCTCAATTTACATGGTTCCTGTCCATCGGTACTGTTTATTCTGTTTATTATAGATGATAACTTTTCATTTCAAATCTTAATGTAAAAAAAATGCACAACTGAATAACTATCAAGTTTTATTAGGTTAGGCTAGGTTACAAACATTATAATATTTTTAATATATATATATATATATATATATATATATATATATATATATA